>KZ068240.1:20159-35155 GCA_002091845.1 Anopheles cracens | reverse complement strand
TGTAGAGATGTAGCAAGCTTATTGAAGTCGCTCTCCATTTTGAACTATGGAGATAACGATAATTCCCATTTATTGCTTTGTTTGAGCTTAGAAACTTGATCAAGAATTCTTCAAGATTCAGAATTTTAGGATTTCTTTAGTGGTATAGGGATACATATAGGGTTATGCGTATTGTCTGCTAACACTTGAAAATAAAGGTATGCGGGAAATATTCAATCGCAAGCGAAAGGAAACCCTGGGAATGGACTAAAAATCCATTCTTCCAGTCTTGTCATTTGAGTCCCCAAGTTTTCAGTTCCCTTTCATGGGCCATTCTTGTTTACAGATAAGAGTGAAATGCTTTTCGCATATCTTTCCAATGGAGTATTCAGGCTCACAAGCGTGTGTCGTCACGCACCATTTCCGCACCACCGATGGCCAAAGATGAATGAACCCTGCGGGATCCCGAAAAGCGAGTGGGGTTACCGTTTTCCGGCTTCCAATCTTGCGTAGCCTGCAGCCCGGCCCATGTTTCGTTCGCACATATGTGGAGTATGTTTTGCCTATGTTTTTTCCGGCTTCCAATCTTGCGTAGCCTGCAGCCCGGCCCATGTTTCGTTCGCACATATGTGGAGTATGTTTTGCCTATGTTAGCGTTTAGGGTTGGGGTTTTTTCGCCTACGTTTTGTTTCCCCAACATTCCCAAAAACGCCTTTTACCCCACGGAGCAGGAAGAAAAGCGCGGCGGAAAGACAAATGGGTTCGGGCTACCGATAATTAAGCGAAAGATTCAAGATTTTGCACCGCAAAAACGACACGGGAAATCACCTCATTAATCGGGCTGCTGGCCACGGTGGGGAATGCTTTTTTTCTGTTGCTGCCTCTCCGGAGCCCTTATTCGCTCGCCGCCCCAGGCGTGTGAAGGTCGCGTTGTTGGGCCCGTTTTCCGCCCCAAAACCGCCGGCGAAGCCCTAGCTGCGTCTCTAATGCGTTCACCCGTCACACGGGCGCATGGGGGGACCGCAAGACCGCAAGTACAAATTAGTTCCAACTTTTTATGGCCATTGGCTATTTTATTTATTTTCTCCTGCCCTTCCGCAGCGGCTTTGGAGGTTTCGGGCGTTCCTAGAATGTCTTTTTTTTGCGTTTGTATGCTGCCCTGCTGTGGGATAGAAACGAACTGCGTACGGCGAGCCGTGCGTGTTCCACTGCGAACGGACCAAAACCACGATCTAGTGCGGAATCTATACGTGGTCACGTGATATATGGCCAAATAAAGAACCCGCCACGAAACGTCTCGAAAGAACTTTATTTTCACGTATGTGGCAAGCGAAGATCTTAATTAATTTATCGATGTTCAGCCGTGTTCGCGCTGCGTACTAATAGCGCGCTGTTCGGGCCGGCAAGCGTTTATTTATGTGGGACGCAGGCAAAGCCGAGTGGAACCCGGGCCCCGAGGCTTAGCTATTTTTGTTTATTACCATACGAACGAACGAGCCTCGCCGTGGTCGGCGCACATTATTTTTTCCCTCCTCGACACAAATAATTTGTACAGATTATAGCTGCGCAGAAACGCGCTCGACGACGCGACGACTCCTCATGATGAGAGCGAGGCTCGTGAGGCGGTGGGAAATAGGCCCGATCCCGGTGGACCCCGCTTAAGGTGCGCTATGTGCTAGCCGGGTGCCTAACGCTCCACAACCATCTGTTTCGCGAGTTTTGGGCAGGTAAAGCACCTCAGAAACGCTCGCGAGATCGAGAAGGATTGGGCAATCGTATGATAAATGTAGGGGTTTGATAGGTTCATTAAAACTGGAAGTAAAATCGGTTCACATACTCCCGGCTGCCTCCGGCGGGGTGTGCCAGTGTACGAAGGGAGAGCAGGATATGAGTTCAACAACCGGGGACAGATTGTGGATCTTTTAGACGATTTTTTGAAAGCGACGAGCAAACTAAGTATATCTTAATTAGTTTCTGCGCCGATTCCTGCTTTTCTTTGTTGGTTTCAGGGTGTAGATCGATATGTTGATGCGAAAAAGCAAAAGACTGAACTTTGGAAGGTATTTGTTCTATTCTTCTGATGATTTGTTTTACTTTTTATTTGTTAAATATGAATTTTTGATTTTTTTTCACTTTATACCATACATTTTGTAATCTGTTGCTTACTTTTAATAAAATAAGCGTTGATATACAATTTTTTAAATAATATTTTTAAAAATTGTTGTTTTGCTCGATTCACACCTACATCAATATTGGAGGAAGAAAAAAAGCATATTGTTAATTAAGTTTGTATAGCCTTTTGAAAGTATTTTTTCTATTCATCCGATGATTTTATTATTAGTTTTATGCTTCATATAAATTATTAAATTGATTTGTTTTATTTTTTCAACTTTATTCGATACTTTTTTCTAGTTTTTGCTTACTTTAATAAAAAAGCGTTGATATACCATTTTTTAAACTCGTATCAGAGTAAAAAAAAAATATTATTTCATAATATTAAAACCTTATCAATATTGAAGGAGTAATGGAATGAATAATACCTACCATCACAACAGTGCGAAGCCAAAACCGACTGGCTGCGAAATTCCCGAGCGCGATTCATCGAAGAACGCTATCTAGCACCGAATCGGATTTAGATCGCTCCGGTCCTTGATGCTCGTTTCTTTTTCTTGCTGGCTTGCTTCCCTATACTCTACTTCAGGTTCCGTTTTTTAGGGAAGGGGCTGCTAGCTCCCTCCTGAGAGGAGAGGGAAATTTATCACATTAAAATATAGGTCAGCACCGGGGTAAAGCCCGGCAGCCCGGTCAAACTGTTGCTACTGCTAGAAGCTGGCCGCTAGATCGGCCCGCAGAACCGAGCGCATTTCGAGCGCGATCGCTTCAATCAGTCGATAATCAATTTTAATCAAATTGATAGTCGTCCACTTTAGCGTCTACGGCGACCTAATGGTGGTGATGTGTGTGTGTGGGGGGGGCGTTACAATGATTTTATGCTGTATACGGTGCGCACTTCGGTCGATTCGGTCAACGAGAGAGCGATAGAGCGAGAGAGAGGTGTGCATAATCTTCTGAGGTTGCTACTGCTGCTACAGCTGCCTGGAGTGGCTTGGCTCCCAATTTTGCACCATCTCCGTGGCACCCAACATCCCGGGACAACCCATTTCCCCGTGGACACAAAGGTTCCAAGCTTTGAAACAATTTAAATTACCATCTTCCTGCCTCGCAACAACCCCCCGGCGGGGAGATGGCGGGAGATCGACCTAGACACTAGACATTTTGGGCCGACTGCGGACGGAACTTTCATTTCCTTATCTTGACGTTGTGGAGTCCAATAGGTTGACCTTCCCGCAGGGGGAATTTGTGTATGCTCACGCTATCTTCGTGCTGCTGCCTGTCTAATCTCACCGTGGAGCTCCTCCGGTGATAGTGCTCCTAAGCGTCGCTTTGTATTCTCGAGTACTCGTTATGATTCTTTGGCATGTTTTTGCCATCGGCTTCGATAAGAGTAGAATAGCCAAATTAAAGCATTCTACAGTGATGAGCGTGCCAAATGAGCCTTTGGCAAAGCGATCGTTATCGCCAACACCGGTAGGTTTATTTTCATTTTCCCGGAACCGATACACGCCGGGGACCCTGGGTGGACAGGTTGGAAAAACTGCGGCGGTGGGTGGAAAATACAAACATAAAATGTAACACGCCAGAAACGATGGGCGATTAAAAGTTTGATTAGCGCGCCTGGTCTCGTTTCCGGGTTGATTTATGTGCGGTACGTGCAATGGGCGAGCGCCGTGATTGCTGCTGGTGTTGGAGGGTGGGTGTATTATGGATTTTTTATTCTCCATGTTGTTTGGGAGTGAACGGCAGAGCATACCATCAGCGAAACGGTCCTAGCGTCGGTTAATCGTGGGAGCGCACTGAGAACTGGGGACATGTTTGACGTTTCGGTATGGAGGAGGCACGCGACAGTTGACAGTTGGTAGGCATAAATCAAGCTGGTAACTAGTTGTTTTTTGTCTCAATACAAACATGAAACACATGCGAAACATTAAACGATGCGGAATGAGCTTTAAGCGCATTCATAAATGCTGGACAGCAACAAAAAAAACGAACAAGCGACAACTCACCGGTGTGTCCTAATTAGAAAATAATATCCGCAAATGATACACAAACACAACCTGCGGTACGATGCACCGGATAGTGGTGATTAAATTAAAGCGATGCAGTACTCTCCACTGCTTAATAGACCCAACCCGGCATTAACAAAAAAAAACATTACCATCAAAATCAATTTGTTCGATGATGCGCAAAAATCATAATTAAAAATTTAACTGCTCTCTATGTGTTGGGAGTGATACTAGTCTTTGCAATGGAAGCCCACGAAGGGAAGCATGCGTTTAAAGTTGACTTCGAACAGATCATCCATCATACAAACTCCATCCCAAGAGATTTGGTTCCTGTTTTTTACTCCGCCTGTCTCGTTTGATTTGTGCTCTAAAAATTAAGATGGAGCGTTCCAGCTGAGTCTCTGGAGGTTTCTGGTTGCTTTGGTTGATTAATTTTCTAACAATTCATGTTTTTTTCCTTCAATGTCATTGCTCCATCCTGGGAAGTATTACTGGCGTTTTTCAAGAATTGTAGGCACCACGAAGTCTAGTTTGTTTGTAGAACTATTTTAAGCTGATTAATATTTGAAACTCGATTTCAAGTATGTTTGAAATCAATTTACAACTGCTATATTTTGTCATTATATTATTCATCTAATTTGTTTCTATATCATTGGGAAAACAGTACATTTTTGTGTTTCATAGTCTATATTATTTACTGTCGATTTAAATTGCTCACGTAAGAGAAGACTTCGTGCGTGGTAAGTGAGAGTTTTCGGTTGCACACAATCTCACTCTCCAGTGCAACATACAGCAAGAATATTGCTTAATTTGATTAAAAAAGCAAAATTCCCCTCTGGCTGGAATTTAGGAAATTTCATCATCATCCATCTCAACTATGCACACATGGAACAGGCGAACCAATAACGTATCCACCGTGCCCGTATCGCGAAGGTAGAAAAACATGGTTGGCAAATTTCGTACCCAATTAGCCCTTTTGCTCGGCGGCCTAATCAGGCCAACTAATAAACTTGTTCCAGCCTCGGTCCGCGGTACGAAATTCCACCGAATCCCGTGCTCCACCGCCCATCAGGTGGCTGGTGCGAGCCAAGTTCAAGGGCAAGCCTTCTGCAGCCACGGAGTCACCCCGAGCGAGCCACTTCCCGGAAAGAAAGCTTCCGATCGGTTCGCTCTCCTAATCGATCGATCTCGCTCGCGGGCCAATCTACCGGGTCGATCCAATCAAACCGAACCACCCACCCACCACCCCATCCCGAATTGGCCGGCAGGAGGCAGGAAATCGTGTGTAGGACCTCCGCAATTATCATTCCATCTCGTACCCGGGACCCGCCGCGGATGGGGAGTAGATTTGTGCCAAAACAATCACGATTTTGGTCCTATTCCGACTGCAAGCCGCTCCGACTATCCGTGGCGAGCGAGAGAGGGTCCGTGGCGAGATGAGCGTCCCCGGTCGCGGACAAGTCGGACGGGAGACGCATGTTCCCGCGCCCGTCGACGCTGAATGCTGCCGATCATCGTGCACAGGCGGGGGGAGGCATCACAAATGACCTCCATTTGGGTTGAGTGACTGGGTCATAACAAATAGCACGAATCGTACCATCAACACAACATCAATAGTGCGATGCAAAACTCTGTTGAGGCTTGTGCTTGTGTTTCTAGCGTTCGAATAGTCAGCTACGGTTTTGTATCATCATCTACAGTTTGTGTATTACATTGTAGTGTCATAGCCTACTTGTTCATAAAGTCCTGGTTTCATAATATCACTAGCAAACTGCGGAATGGATCAAACTCTTATACGTGGAGAACACGGAGTCTCTTTTCAAAATGTCGAAAACAGTACACAGCCAGGTCCTGGTGATGATCCAAGTTCTGGCTTTGTTTAAGTCCTGACCTTGATCCTAGTAATGTCCCATACAAATTGTTGGGTTCACCAGACCGGCGAGAAGAAACCGCTTTTACCAGGAGAAGATTCTATGGGCAATAATATTTGTTAACCCTGGGTAAACACCAGGCCGAATAAGTTTCACAAATCACTGCTGTTATGCTGGTGTTATTAAATTTTACCATCAACATTGGGAGAAGATGCGGGGGAGATTTTTCATCAGCTTCTGCAGACATCAACGTAAGCAGCGTTATGTCATCTAATGCATAGCTTTTGGGATGAATTGGTACCGTTTTGTAAAAGACTTTTGACAGCTATTCGAACCATTTCTGCTGTCACATTCCAAGTTTTAATTGCATCCATATTAGTGTATGTTTCGTTGAGAGCATTTCAGAATGTAGGCACACATTTGAAGATCCAATATAATATTGAAACTCATCGGTAACTTATTAGTTCATTTTCATCCATTTTTTAGCAGCGCCCACAGGTCCTCAAATCTGTAGTGTCTTGACTTCTTGAAGTCGTTTCACACTTCCTTCAAATGTCATCTTCCCGCGCACGGATTCCTGCTTCCGCTGAAGATATTAGATTGGATACTTACAACGACAGAGGTGTATCCATTAACAATTTGAAGATACGATTTGAAGAAGTGCCGACTAACGTCAAAATTATGGGATTACTTTAGAAGTTAGCGTTTAGTCTTCATGCCTCATGTCGTATTGTTTATTGCAAAGTCTTGAAGTCTTGGAGGTAATAACAATGCGTTCGATTACAATTAAACATCAGGGTTGCTTGAATTCAAGCTTATTACATCGTAATATCAGCAGTAGGTCTTCAAAGTAGTATCTCGAATTAATATAAACTGTAGATTTATATATCGTTGAGTAAAAATACATATAAAATACACCTCAATGTACATATGAAACGAATAAGACAATAAATTGAAGTCATGGGAAGTATGGTGCTAATCATTTAGTATATTGAAGTCCATGAGATCATTCCATCCGATTCGTGTCTTACTTCTTTCCATTCTCTTTCACTTTAAAATATGGCTGCTTCAACTTGATCCCAACGTTCTGCACATGCAAACCCCATTGCTAACTTTAAGCCAACGCGTTACCAAAAACAACTCCAATGACCTCTTTCGCCAACGTCGCTAAAGCGACACGAGACACCAGCGCGTGGACGAGAGTTTCTACTTCATATGTAGCCACACACACACACGCGCTCGTGCAAGTCGGGGCAAGAAGGAAAAACTTTTCGGCAGTGCGTGAACATGATTTACCATCGGCTAGATATGCAAACTGGTTCTTCCGGTCGGTCGGTTTAACGTGGCGCGACTTCAGTACGCCCAACGGGACACCGTTCGCGCTACGGTGGAGGGCTAGGGCATATGGGAGCATAAAACCCACCTCAGTGTCCAAAGTGTGGTGTGCTCTTGCGCGCGCTCGTGTGTGTGTGTAAAAAGAGAAACGAGAGAATGGCAAGCACCAGAGCCAGAAACTAAATCCAAAACGGTAAAACATATCGACGACCCCATACCCCCGAAGGGGTCGACCCCGACGACGCGCCCGGGACATTAATTCTGGATGCATCCGTGTGGATCGATCCTGCGTCCGTGTGGATCGATGTCAGCGCGACACACATCCTCCTTCGCCAGCGGCCACCACTACCACCGCATTGGTATGAACAAGATAAATGTCGCAACGGGCATGGTCACCGCCATTTCTTGCCTTCTACCTTCGGCAGAGCACGGAGGGAACTGAACCGAGGGGGAGAAACTGTAACTCCAAACCACGCGGTCACGATTGACACCGGAACCTGCTTGACAAGTTATCAATCAGTTCTTCGGCTGAATGAGAAAAAAAAACACCCATTCAACATTCCAACCATAAATGCTTCGCCTTTCTACGTGTCCCGGCCCGAAACATTTTGGCAGTTCGTCGCGGATTCCACGCGCAACAGATTGGCGGACCAGAAGTTCTGCGGCGAATGGCGGCGTACGGCAGAACTCTCCGTTCGTCGAAACCCCGCGTCACCACACCGCGTACGTCCGCTCAGGAGCAAGGGGGGTGAGCGAGTTCCAGCTATCTCACCTTCCCGACGAACGGGCAGGGGGATCAGAGATCAGGTTGGGAAGCCGAACCGTACGAATGGGAACGAACATGAAACACGGACCTGGAGTTCATTGACTTGGCTTGCGGTGGCGTCGTTTGGCAAACGTACTGACTTCATACTTTCACGAGAAAGTGGAAGAGCGCTAGAATTCGCACGGTTGATTAAGAAAGTTCTTTTCTTCATGTCTTGAGTAACCCTAAGTTTGGAATGGACCATTTAGTTTTCTGCACGATTATTTTAGGTTATGAGAGGTGTTAACGCTATTCGCTATCGGTATTTATATTTAACTTTATTTTCCTTTACTTCATCTATATTATTATGGGATTAAGTTGTAGAAGATAAAAATAAGGTTATGGTTCGTAGGGGTAAATAAATACTCTCTTAAACCTCATTCTTAATCGAGCATAAACGTTATTAAAGATTAAAGATTTGTTGTCACAACCAATAAATTATATTGAATGTTTTAAACATATATTTCACAAACATAAAATAAAATATAAGTTTTTAATTCATAAGGAAAGAAAAAATAAACAGCACATTTATGTACAAATGTTGTCAAATATTAAAGAAACAAACATGAACATATGTTAAAATGAAAATGCCTCAAAAACATTGAAACAAAAAAAAAACAATTTAAGAACATTATTTTCCTTACTTTTTAGACAACATTATCATATTATTTTATAAAGATGATTATACTTAACGACTACAATGGATTCTTAGTTTCTTAGACTTTAACATAAGTAATTTCATAATTAAAAAAACTTCGCTGTGTGATGCAGAACGAAAAGATAATAAAATAAAAAATCAAGTTATGCGCTTAAGCATTAGAAAGCAGTGGACCAGAACAACGCTGGATGACGTACGGCGATCGATTGATCCACTCCAAACCACGCGGTCACGATTGACACCGGAACCTGCTTGACAAGTTATCAATCAGTTCTTCGGCTGAATGAGAAAAAAAAGCGTCGGTTCTGTTATTTTTAATCTAGAAAATGCAGCTCTAGTAAAACGTGAACGAACGCACGGCTCGCGCGTGTTTTGCGGTGGATTCCTCGCGGTCGCGCCTGCTCCGTTCGGTTCGGCTCCCAAACGCGGCAGGAGGCATCCCGGGCCCGTAGCGAGAGCACCGGGCGCGGATTCCACGCGCAACAGATTGGCGGACCAGAAGTTCTGCGGCGAATGGCGGCGTACGGCAGAACTCTCCGTTCGTCGCTCTGGTGAACCCAACAATTTGTATGGGACATTACTAGGATCAAGGTCAGGACTTAAACAAAGCCAGAACTTGGATCATCACCAGGACCTGGCTGTGTACTGTTTTCGACATTTTGAAAAGAGACTCCGTGTTCTCCACGTATAAGAGTTTGATCCATTCCGCAGTTTGCTAGTGATATTATGAAACCAGGACTTTATGAACAAGTAGGCTATGACACTACAATGTAATACACAAACTGTAGATGATGATACAAAACCGTAGCTGACTATTCGAACGCTAGAAACACAAGCACAAGCCTCAACAGAGTTTTGCATCGCACTATTGATGTTGTGTTGATGGTACGATTCGTGCTATTTGTTATGACCCAGTCACTCAACCCAAATGGAGGTCATTTGTGATGCCTCCCCCCGCCTGTGCACGATGATCGGCAGCATTCAGCGTCGACGGGCGCGGGAACATGCGTCTCCCGTCCGACTTGTCCGCGACCGGGGACGCTCATCTCGCCACGGACCCTCTCTCGCTCGCCACGGATAGTCGGAGCGGCTTGCAGTCGGAATAGGACCAAAATCGTGATTGTTTTGGCACAAATCTACTCCCCATCCGCGGCGGGTCCCGGGTACGAGATGGAATGATAATTGCGGAGGTCCTACACACGATTTCCTGCCTCCTGCCGGCCAATTCGGGATGGGGTGGTGGGTGGGTGGTTCGGTTTGATTGGATCGACCCGGTAGATTGGCCCGCGAGCGAGATCGATCGATTAGGAGAGCGAACCGATCGGAAGCTTTCTTTCCGGGAAGTGGCTCGCTCGGGGTGACTCCGTGGCTGCAGAAGGCTTGCCCTTGAACTTGGCTCGCACCAGCCACCTGATGGGCGGTGGAGCACGGGATTCGGTGGAATTTCGTACCGCGGACCGAGGCTGGAACAAGTTTATTAGTTGGCCTGATTAGGCCGCCGAGCAAAAGGGCTAATTGGGTACGAAATTTGCCAACCATGTTTTTCTACCTTCGCGATACGGGCACGGTGGATACGTTATTGGTTCGCCTGTTCCATGTGTGCATAGTTGAGATGGATGATGATGAAATTTCCTAAATTCCAGCCAGAGGGGAATTTTGCTTTTTTAATCAAATTAAGCAATATTCTTGCTGTATGTTGCACTGGAGAGTGAGATTGTGTGCAACCGAAAACTCTCACTTACCACGCACGAAGTCTTCTCTTACGTGAGCAATTTAAATCGACAGTAAATAATATAGACTATGAAACACAAAAATGTACTGTTTTCCCAATGATATAGAAACAAATTAGATGAATAATATAATGACAAAATATAGCAGTTGTAAATTGATTTCAAACATACTTGAAATCGAGTTTCAAATATTAATCAGCTTAAAATAGTTCTACAAACAAACTAGACTTCGTGGTGCCTACAATTCTTGAAAAACGCCAGTAATACTTCCCAGGATGGAGCAATGACATTGAAGGAAAAAAACATGAATTGTTAGAAAATTAATCAACCAAAGCAACCAGAAACCTCCAGAGACTCAGCTGGAACGCTCCATCTTAATTTTTAGAGCACAAATCAAACGAGACAGGCGGAGTAAAAAACAGGAACCAAATCTCTTGGGATGGAGTTTGTATGATGGATGATCTGTTCGAAGTCAACTTTAAACGCATGCTTCCCTTCGTGGGCTTCCATTGCAAAGACTAGTATCACTCCCAACACATAGAGAGCAGTTAAATTTTTAATTATGATTTTTGCGCATCATCGAACAAATTGATTTTGATGGTAATGTTTTTTTTTGTTAATGCCGGGTTGGGTCTATTAAGCAGTGGAGAGTACTGCATCGCTTTAATTTAATCACCACTATCCGGTGCATCGTACCGCAGGTTGTGTTTGTGTATCATTTGCGGATATTATTTTCTAATTAGGACACACCGGTGAGTTGTCGCTTGTTCGTTTTTTTTGTTGCTGTCCAGCATTTATGAATGCGCTTAAAGCTCATTCCGCATCGTTTAATGTTTCGCATGTGTTTCATGTTTGTATTGAGACAAAAAACAACTAGTTACCAGCTTGATTTATGCCTACCAACTGTCAACTGTCGCGTGCCTCCTCCATACCGAAACGTCAAACATGTCCCCAGTTGGGCTCATTTGGCACGCTCATCACTGTAGAATGCTTTAATTTGGCTATTCTACTCTTATCGAAGCCGATGGCAAAAACATGCCAAAGAATCATAACGAGTACTCGAGAATACAAAGCGACGCTTAGGAGCACTATCACCGGAGGAGCTCCACGGTGAGATTAGACAGGCAGCAGCACGAAGATAGCGTGAGCATACACAAATTCCCCCTGCGGGAAGGTCAACCTATTGGACTCCACAACGTCAAGATAAGGAAATGAAAGTTCCGTCCGCAGTCGGCCCAAAATGTCTAGTGTCTAGGTCGATCTCCCGCCATCTCCCCGCCGGGGGGTTGTTGCGAGGCAGGAAGATGGTAATTTAAATTGTTTCAAAGCTTGGAACCTTTGTGTCCACGGGGAAATGGGTTGTCCCGGGATGTTGGGTGCCACGGAGATGGTGCAAAATTGGGAGCCAAGCCACTCCAGGCAGCTGTAGCAGCAGTAGCAACCTCAGAAGATTATGCACACCTCTCTCTCGCTCTATCGCTCTCTCGTTGACCGAATCGACCGAAGTGCGCACCGTATACAGCATAAAATCATTGTAACGCCCCCCCCACACACACACATCACCACCATTAGGTCGCCGTAGACGCTAAAGTGGACGACTATCAATTTGATTAAAATTGATTATCGACTGATTGAAGCGATCGCGCTCGAAATGCGCTCGGTTCTGCGGGCCGATCTAGCGGCCAGCTTCTAGCAGTAGCAACAGTTTGACCGGGCTGCCGGGCTTTACCCCGGTGCTGACCTATATTTTAATGTGATAAATTTCCCTCTCCTCTCAGGAGGGAGCTAGCAGCCCCTTCCCTAAAAAACGGAACCTGAAGTAGAGTATAGGGAAGCAAGCCAGCAAGAAAAAGAAACGAGCATCAAGGACCGGAGCGATCTAAATCCGATTCGGTGCTAGATAGCGTTCTTCGATGAATCGCGCTCGGGAATTTCGCAGCCAGTCGGTTTTGGCTTCGCACTGTTGTGATGGTATGTATTATTCATTCCATTACTCCTTCAATATTGATAAGGTTTTAATATTATGAAATAATATTTTTTTTTTACTCTGATACGAGTTTAAAAAATGGTATATCAACGCTTTTTTATTAAAGTAAGCAAAAACTAGAAAAAAGTATCGAATAAAGTTGAAAAAATAAAACAAATCAATTTAATAATTTATATGAAGCATAAAACTAATAATAAAATCATCGGATGAATAGAAAAAATACTTTCAAAAGGCTATACAAACTTAATTAACAATATGCTTTTTTTCTTCCTCCAATATTGATGTAGGTGTGAATCGAGCAAAACAACAATTTTTAAAAATATTATTTAAAAAATTGTATATCAACGCTTATTTTATTAAAAGTAAGCAACAGATTACAAAATGTATGGTATAAAGTGAAAAAAAATCAAAAATTCATATTTAACAAATAAAAAGTAAAACAAATCATCAGAAGAATAGAACAAATACCTTCCAAAGTTCAGTCTTTTGCTTTTTCGCATCAACATATCGATCTACACCCTGAAACCAACAAAGAAAAGCAGGAATCGGCGCAGAAACTAATTAAGATATACTTAGTTTGCTCGTCGCTTTCAAAAAATCGTCTAAAAGATCCACAATCTGTCCCCGGTTGTTGAACTCATATCCTGCTCTCCCTTCGTACACTGGCACACCCCGCCGGAGGCAGCCGGGAGTATGTGAACCGATTTTACTTCCAGTTTTAATGAACCTATCAAACCCCTACATTTATCATACGATTGCCCAATCCTTCTCGATCTCGCGAGCGTTTCTGAGGTGCTTTACCTGCCCAAAACTCGCGAAACAGATGGTTGTGGAGCGTTAGGCACCCGGCTAGCACATAGCGCACCTTAAGCGGGGTCCACCGGGATCGGGCCTATTTCCCACCGCCTCACGAGCCTCGCTCTCATCATGAGGAGTCGTCGCGTCGTCGAGCGCGTTTCTGCGCAGCTATAATCTGTACAAATTATTTGTGTCGAGGAGGGAAAAAATAATGTGCGCCGACCACGGCGAGGCTCGTTCGTTCGTATGGTAATAAACAAAAATAGCTAAGCCTCGGGGCCCGGGTTCCACTCGGCTTTGCCTGCGTCCCACATAAATAAACGCTTGCCGGCCCGAACAGCGCGCTATTAGTACGCAGCGCGAACACGGCTGAACATCGATAAATTAATTAAGATCTTCGCTTGCCACATACGTGAAAATAAAGTTCTTTCGAGACGTTTCGTGGCGGGTTCTTTATTTGGCCATATATCACGTGACCACGTATAGATTCCGCACTAGATCGTGGTTTTGGTCCGTTCGCAGTGGAACACGCACGGCTCGCCGTACGCAGTTCGTTTCTATCCCACAGCAGGGCAGCATACAAACGCAAAAAAAAGACATTCTAGGAACGCCCGAAACCTCCAAAGCCGCTGCGGAAGGGCAGGAGAAAATAAATAAAATAGCCAATGGCCATAAAAAGTTGGAACTAATTTGTACTTGCGGTCTTGCGGTCCCCCCATGCGCCCGTGTGACGGGTGAACGCATTAGAGACGCAGCTAGGGCTTCGCCGGCGGTTTTGGGGCGGAAAACGGGCCCAACAACGCGACCTTCACACGCCTGGGGCGGCGAGCGAATAAGGGCTCCGGAGAGGCAGCAACAGAAAAAAAGCATTCCCCACCGTGGCCAGCAGCCCGATTAATGAGGTGATTTCCCGTGTCGTTTTTGCGGTGCAAAATCTTGAATCTTTCGCTTAATTATCGGTAGCCCGAACCCATTTGTCTTTCCGCCGCGCTTTTCTTCCTGCTCCGTGGGGTAAAAGGCGTTTTTGGGAATGTTGGGGAAACAAAACGTAGGCGAAAAAACCCCAACCCTAAACGCTAACATAGGCAAAACATACTCCACATATGTGCGAACGAAACATGGGCCGGGCTGCAGGCTACGCAAGATTGGAAGCCGGAAATAACATAGGCAAAACATACTCCACATATGTGCGAACGAAACATGGGCCGGGCTGCAGGCTACGCAAGATTGGAAGCCGGAAAACGGTAACCCCACTCGCTTTTCGGGATCCCGCAGGGTTCATTCATCTTTGGCCATCGGTGGTGCGGAAATGGTGCGTGACGACACACGCTTGTGAGCCTGAATACTCCATTGGAAAGATATGCGAAAAGCATTTCACTCTTATCTGTAAACAAGAATGGCCCATGAAAGGGAACTGAAAACTTGGGGACTCAAATGACAAGACTGGAAGAATGGATTTTTAGTCCATTCCCAGGGTTTCCTTTCGCTTGCGATTGAATATTTCCCGCATACCTTTATTTTCAAGTGTTAGCAGACAATACGCATAACCCTATATGTATCCCTATACCACTAAAGAAATCCTAAAATTCTGAATCTTGAAGAATTCTTGATCAAGTTTCTAAGCTCAAACAAAGCAATAAATGGGAATTATCGTTATCTCCATAGTTCAAAATGGAGAGCGACTTCAATAAGCTTGCTACATCTCTACA
>KZ068240.1:2247-20149 GCA_002091845.1 Anopheles cracens | reverse complement strand
TCTAAGATGGACTGGCGAGTATGTTTGATGAAGCTCAAGAGATGGCGCTAATAACTCATCGTTGTTGCGACACGTTTCGTCTCAGGTTGCTTTGAGGGCGGTAAAGCAGTATTGTAAGATTTTTGGTTTATGTGAGCTGATTTGGTAACTGATCCTAGGTTTGGGACGATCTTATGGTCAGGGGCGCTAGCGTAAGTATTACACAAGTAAAGGGGTTGAAGCGTTTCCCCATACGCTAGACTGACTCGTAGCCTACAGGTATAATAAGGACAAGGAGAACAAGAAATGACAGGTCTATACCTATACCACATTCAGCTGTGTCAAGATCCTGAATTGAATTTTCAGAAATGTCCGCAGGATCAGAATTCTTTTCCATGCAAGCCGGTATTTCGTAAAACAACACCACATTTGGTTAGAAGCCAATGCGCAAAATTAAACTTGAAGTTACGAAATCATATCCATTGTACTATGCGGACTTGGGAATCTCTGTAAACTGTCCAGAAAACCCCTTCCATTTTAAAAAGTTGTCCTCCAAATCCGCACATGTACTTGCGGCAAAACCTGTTCCTGCATCCTGCCCCGTGGTGGTGGTTGAACAGATTCGATCGCAAGCAATGCGAAATTGTCGTTAAAATGCATCGTTACGTTTGAAATGGAGAGTGCGAGAGACGGTACTCCAAAACCTCCGAAATGAAGTGGCTTCTTCCGGGCGCTCGGTGTGTCGGTCGGATGCAGATGCGGCGGCCGCATCGAGGAACTAGAAGAAGCAACACACCATTGAACCGACCCATAAATATTCACCTTTAGTTTTAGTTGCCTCTGTCCCCGAGAGGGCTCCGACCAACCTTTCACTTCACGCGTGCGGTTTTTAACCTCGTTTTGGTGCGGTTTGCGAAGTGGTGTGTTTTTTTATCGCGTGCAGTTTGTGGACGTCACGAAATCGCGTCCGGGCGACGTCCATTATGACCCGCGGAAAGCTTCCCCATGTGCAAGTCGTGCCTCCTGCAAAGAGGTCCGCGTGGATTCGACGTTCACATTCATCACACGAAGAAGTGACCCGATTCTCAGCTCCAGAGCCATCGGAGGCTGCATCTGCATCCGGCCGAAGATTCCACGAAATTTGTCCACCGATGGGTATTGGGCAGAAAGATGCGACTCTTGGACTACGCGTACGGCGGTACGAGATAACATTTTGACAGAATTAATGACAACCAGCTTCGGGTTTGCAAAGACACCCGGCTAGACGTCCACCGAGATTGGGCAGAAGTGATTGTGCAAAGGGATATACTGCAGGCAATTCGGAGCGGAATGCATATCTCCACGACTCCCAGTGGGCAAGTCTGGAGAATCAAGTCTGGACAAGACCAACGGTGCTCGGTGCTTTACCCGTTGCGATGAACCAGTTCCAAGCGGTTGGAGTCATCGTTCGAAAATCTGCTCCATCTCAACCTATGTACACAATCCACTCCATTCCCATAAAGCCGAAGAAACAAATATGCGCACCATAAAGGACCGGCTCGTCTCCGCGAGGATACGACGTGGCTTCTGGAAGGTCAGGATGGTAACCTCACACCGCACTCGTGTGTCGTCCGTGCCAGATGACGGTCGATTAAGTCATTGGCCAAAAATGGTCAACCTTCCGCAGCGACGACGGCGACGAAAAAGGTCTCTGCCACCAAGGCGACTTTGGAGGATTTCCGAAACTCGCCTCGCACCGTGGAATGGGAAGCGCCGGCGTGCAGATTTCGTTAAGCTGCTGCCCGCATTTTCGCTACCAGCCGAGGTTGCGATTAAGGGCTATAACATGATTTTTATGGACAGCGTGTGATTGGGGCGCTCGGATTGTGCCAAAGGTCAGCTGCTTTGTGGCGATGGCTTAATCAGGGCTTTTTTTGGCGATGGAGCAATAAAAGTGCCGCAAAAATAAAATAAAAGAACGTAATGCAGCAGAGCACTTTGGCGAGTTTGATCCGCTCGAATCCGAATCGGGTGACCCAAATCCATTTTAAAAAGTTGTCCTCCAAATCCGCACATGTACTTGCGGCAAAACCTGTTCCTGCATCCTGCCCCGTGGTGGTGGTTAAATTAAACTTGAAGTTACGAAATCATATCCATTGTACTATGCGGACTTGGGAATCTCTGTAAACTGTCCAGAAAACCCCTACCCACAACTGACATTACCCCCAAAAAAAGCCAGATAATTACGTTCGACCATGCTCACTCCCCACACGCCGATCCGAGCAAAGGTGATATCGTTTTCGATTTGCATAATTAATCCTATTAACGAACGGCTCTTATCTCACGCACGCGATGACAGCAAAAGCACGGGAGGAGCGGCCGAATGTTATCGTGCGCATTCTAATGCCCGAATGCGATTTAGACAGTTGGACTGTGCTCATCGCTGATAAGGGACCCGAGCAGCCCGCATCGATCGATCAAGTTCGACCAGCTGCCACAACAATGTTTAGCATATCCGCTCCGACAGCCACCAACAAAACCATCCAGCTGGGGAGGCCTCGGGTCGAGATTTAGTTCCAATTTTATTTGCCCCCCACTTTATGGGGCCGCCCTTCGAAGCAGGGTGCGAATTTTGTAACTGTAAGCGGTTGTGATGTGTTTGTGTGTGCTTTTTTTCTCTCCATTCTTCGTTTATCACCCGAACGGTTATTTACGACCGCCGGATCGACGTAACAATGTTTGGTTTGAAGAGAGAGAACCCAGAGAGAGAGAGAGAAAAAACCGCAAATCAACCAGAACCAGCGCCCAACACCCCACGCAGCGCAGGGATGAAAAGCGAACCGAAAGCCGCCGGGTAACAGGCCGATTTAAAGTTCCGGCCGGTATGCGTGGAGTGAAATATGGCTACAAGTGTATTGTTGCGTTTTTTTTCTGCCTGTTTGTTTGCCGTTGTTGCTCATTCATCGTTTTAACACCTCGCGCGCCGTTGCCTTCGTACGGATGTTTTTTTTTTGTTTGCGGTGCGGAACAACCGTCCGTATGATTTATTTCACTGTGGAACGTACGAAAAAGTTTGATAAATGCGGAACGCAGTGTTTCGCACGAGCTATTGGGCAAACAAAACCAGTAGCAAATAAATGCGCCAAAAAAAAATAAGGGAGCTCCACACACAAAAACACACGGATTGCGAGGACGGAAAATGTGCATATTTCATTCGACCGCGGCGGTTTTTTTCCTCTCCTACATCACTCTGCAATGGCTGCCAAAAGTTACGCTTGACGAAGGGTCTGTCGAGGGATTAATTAGCCGGCGTCGTTAAGTGCTTTGCATCGGTGGCGTTTTGTTTTGTGAAGTTTAAAAATGTTTCTATTGCGAGAGGTTTTGCACGAATTTGTTGCACTCTGAAAGTTTTTAATCGCAAAATAAAACAACTGTGTCGGAGTTGAAAAAATTAAAACTAAATATCACAATTTTAGTATAACTTCCTTGTCCATGCTTATAGTTCAGTTAAAACTACCCAAAACCATTGGTTTCTGTGTTGATTAAGCTTGTTAACAGCTTTAATAATGTAATTTGTATTGCGAATTGTATAGCTTCCGGGCGCAAACGCGTCTTTCCGCCCGGAAAGTATACAATCCGCATTACAAATTCCGAGATAAAATTTTTACCCATTTTTTTAGATTTTTTTTCTGATGATAGTAACAACATGCGGTATTGGAGATGTGAAGATTGTTTCATGCATTCAAGTAGTAGGTTGTTCGTGCAGCGTTTGAAAAGTTTGTAAATGCGATCTCACACCATGTCGCACCGTGGAATGGGAAGCGCCGGCGTGCAGATTTCGTTAAGCTGCTGCCCGCATTTTCGCTACCAGCCGAGGTTGCGATTAGAGTTTGAAGTCTGTGTGCGTGAACGTGACCAAATTTAGCGGCGACTGTGGACGGTTTCGTTACTCTCCAGCGGAACGTGCACGGGATCGAATCTCCCATAGCGAGCGATTGGGTTTCGCAAATGTGGTACATATTTGGACACTGCGCACGGCCAGCGTTAGCTCCTAAAACCCCGACGGGTCTACCAATAATTGACCAATTTATCGTCCCGTGTGTTGATCAAGAAGTGGAAGTCCATAGTTACCAAAGGCAAAGACTGAGTGCCTCGGGCCGGTGTGCTTCTCGGTCACGGACGATCTCCCTTTCACGCCCACCTCAACGTCGGAAAACTCACCTGTAAAGAGAAGCGAAAAGAGGAAAAACTTATTAGCACCAAAGCGTTCCATCGTCGCCTTTGTCGCTTGTCGCGGGTTTGGTTGTTTGAAGCGTATGAATAAGTTTAGCGTTACTTTAGGTTAAAGTTCCGGCCGGTATGCGTGGAGTGAAATATGGCTACAAGTGTATTGTTGCGTTTTTTTTGGAGCTGTTCGTGTCACTTTTTCTGCGGAATGTCACCCGAATGGACCACCAGCAACAGCTTTGCTGCTGTTGTTCGATTATAATGAAACAACGCCTTCCCCGGCGCGGAGAGACGGGTGTGTGAGTGTGGACCTAAAAGCGGCGATTCAAGAAACATAGAAACGTTATGTCAAAACGCTTTGTGAGGCGCCTTCCGCGCCCGAAGCAGTGACCTTCCGAGTGGACACAGCAAATATGGGTGGAAAATGTCAAACGAACAATTGTGCTGGCAGCTAGTTTGATAAATGCGGAACGCAGTGTTTCGCACGAGCTATTGGGCAAACAAAACCAGTAGCAAATAAATGCGCCAAAAAAATAGGGGAGCTCCACACACAAAAACACACGGATTGCGAGGACGGAAAATGTGCATATTTCTTTCGACCACGGCGGGTTTTTTTCCTCTCCTACATCACTCTGCAATGGCTGCCAAAAGTTACGCTTGACGAAGGGTCTGTCGAGGGATTAATTAGCCGGCGTCGTTAAGTGCTTTGCATCGGTGGCGTTTTGTTTTGTGAAGTTTAAAAATGTTTCTATTGCGAGAGGTTTTGCACGAATTTGTTGCACTCTGAAAGTTTTTAATCACAAAATAAAACAACTGTGTCGGAGTTGAATAAATTAAAGCTAAATATCACAATTTTAGTATAACTTCCTTGTCCATTATAGTTCAGTTAAAACTACCCAAAACCATTGGTTTCTGTGTTGATTAAGCTTGTTAACAGCTTTAATGATGAAATTTGTATTGCGAATTGTATAGCTTCCGGGCGCAAACACGTCTTTCAGCCCGGAAAGTATACAATCCGCATTACAAACTCCGAGATTAAATTTTTACCCATTTTTTTAGATTTTTTTTTTCTGATGATAGTAACAACATGCGGTATTGGAGTTGTGAAGATTGTTTCATGCATTCAAGTAGTAGGTTGTTCGTGCAGCGTTTGAAAAGTTTGTAAATGCGATCTCACACCATGCAGTCGTGTCGTTCCAGGTGTTGGTGTACTGGTGGAATGTATGAGTTACCCTCCGGTGCGTAGTGGATGCGGTATTAGCAATACAAGTACATCTGCAAGGAACTAGAGCCTCGTTTCCAAGCAGGTGCAGAGTTCGGGTGCTGCTGTGAGTGACTAGTGCGCAGGGTTTTGCAGTGTGTGAGAACGTGTGAAACGCGGGCCACCAAACAAAACCACCAGTGTCCCGGGCGAGACCTGAATTTACCTGCTGCTGTTCCTAGGCCAGCGTGCTTCGGCTTGAGGGCTATCACTCTCGGTTCCATGGCACGTTCGGCGTACGCTTTCGAACGGAGAAGGCACCAAGAGGGACGGTACTAACGAACCAGACGACGGCGACTGCGGAGATATTCGATCACTTCTTCACTTTACCGCCACATAGGAGCACCCTTCTCGATTCTTGTCCACAAGTGTGCGGAGCACCGTGGAGCACCGTGCCCTTGAACACGTTTGGGAGCTGTTCGTGTCACTTTTTCTGCGGAATGTCACCCGAATGGACCACCAGCAACAGCTTTGCTGCTGTTGTTCGATTATCATGAAACAACGCCTTCCCCGGCGCGAAGAGACGGGTGTGTGGACCTAAAAGCGGTGATTCAAGAAACATAGACACGTCACGTCAAAACGCTTTGTGAGGCGCCATCCGCGCCCGAAGCAGTGACCTTCCGAGTGGACACAGCAAATATGGGTGGAAAATGTCAAACGAACAATTGTGCTGGCAGCATCCGTCACCGTGCGTCTTCCTGCTGCCATCCGATCGACTTAACGAGGTTTTCGGTTACCGTGGTTCCTTTATGTCAACACTTTTGTTTTCATCTTAAATCATGAGAAAAGCCGATCCGCGGCCGCGCGTCCTACGCGCGCGCGCCTTGAAAAGTCAGTCCGCTGGAGGGAGGTGTCAATGCAAAAGTCGCCGCTCGCGTAGCTCGTTACCGACATGACGCGCTTCCACAGATCCCTACCCCAGCGATAATGGGGAGCCGCTTGGCCGACGCCGTCCGAAGTTGTCGTTCTCGGAAACTCGTGGGACGAGGAGATTGCTTCATCTCCTTCACATCGGATTAGCTTCCTGCAGCGGACGCCCAAAAGGCGTTGACATCGCCGAAAACGTCGAATCGCGCGCTCTTGGAAGTCGTGCGGTTCGGGTCGTAACAGGAAATGCGATTGCTAGCATTTTACGAACCGTGCCTAAAGTGTGGAGCAAGTCGTTTTGATTAATTTGGACGGTGACTCCCCGAAGGGCACGAGTGCCTCGAATGGAGCGTGAAGTCGTTCTTATTTCTTTTCCTCCTATTTAGACATCGTCGCTTGCTTCTATTACAATCGCAACGACCGCGTCGTCTTCTCGATTGCTGCTTGATTCTAGCTGTAGCAGCAACAGCATTCTTAAGTATTTTCACCTGTCCCACCATCCGTCAACCGGTGGGTGCTCCAAGCACATGTCATGGAATCAAGCCTGCACGAGCGCACACTGTGACAGAAATTCGAAGAATTGTTTTATTACTTTCGACGCTAGCGTTACATATTGATTTCGCTGTGGAAAGCGTGCTACTAATACTGCTGATGCTGCGCATGATAGACTCGCTGCGACATATCACCGTTGCCACGCGATTGCTTTGAGGTGTTTCGTCAGAATCGAATGCTTCCAAGAACTTCAATTTGTGATTGCGCAGAGTTGGTTACCGAAAAATTGCAGCAGATTCAGCTTCAATTTGTAAGCAACTGTTTCCTTATGGGTGATATACACCACTTTGCCGTAATAATGGACGATGCGCCCGGTGAGGCAACAGGTTATTGGATATTCCGTCTTGGAAGCTAGTAAAATTCCAGCCAATCATCCCATTTCGCATAATGTCTCCAAAGACGACAGAAGTACTCTTCAAATCCACCTAACCACGCCGAAAGCGTCTTGCGTAACAACGCCGTGCCACTCTCACCGCGGCGTTGATTAGCTAGAACTTAATTTGGCATGAAAATGATGATTATATCGAAACGTCAGGTGGCTCCTCGAACCGCGACGGCCACGGCGAGAAGTCGTATGCGTAATTGACCGTGGCCCTTAGATAACAGTAAATTTTACGGTGAACTCGTGTCGCTCAGCCCATGAGGGGCGATTGGTTGAGCAGAGAAGAACAAAAATAAAAGAACCACATAAGAGCTGCCGTAAAATGGAGTCAAATGATCTGCCATTAATTAAAAATATGCACCGTCGTGCGTTCCGGAGGAAGTAGAACCACAGAATTGGGCCTGTTACTGGGCACGGATTTCATGCCAGCTTCAATTTGTAAGCAACTGTTTCCTTATGGGTGATATACACCACTTTGCCGTAATAATGGACGATGCGCCCGGTGAGGCAACAGGTTGTTGGATATTCTGTCTTGGAAGCTTGTAAAATTCCAGCTAATCATCCAATTTCGCATAATGTCTCCAAAGACGACAGAAGTACTCTTCAAATCCACCTAACCACGCCGAAAGCGTCTTGCGTAACAACGCCGTGCCACTCTCACCGCGGCGTTGATTAGCTAGAACTTAATTTGGCATGAAAATGATGATTATATCGAAACGTCAGGTGGCTCCTCGAACCGCGACGGCCACGGCGAGAAGTCGTATGCGTAATTGACCGTGGCCCTTAGATAACAGTAAATTTTACGGTGAACTCGTGTCGCTCAGCCCATGAGGGGCGATTGGTTGAGCAGAGAAGAACAAAAATAAAAGAACCACATAAGAGCTGCCGTAAAATGGAGTCAAATGATCTGCCATTAATTAAAAATATGCACCGTCGTGCGTTCCGGAGGAAGTAGAACCACAGAATTGGGCCTGTTACTGGGCACGGATTTCATGCCCAACGGCAACTCCCTGTGACGCGACACTCGAAGGTAATGGTTGGCGTATTTCCGTGGAAACGCTCCATTGTCTTCACTGGAAGACACTAATCCGATTAGTCAACGCGTCGTTGTGTCAAGGGCTGAGCAGTGGGCCACCGCTGAGGGGTTGTGTGTTTGTGACTGTGGGGTATAGAGGCCCTTCAGGTGGAAGGAAATAATTAACGAAACTATTCCATTGACTCATCGAAACCCTCATAACCTAACGCCGCGAAGTTACTGACACTAATATTTTCCTTGCGCTTTTTTATGTGTCTTGTGTCAGTTTTGCCTCCGCCTCGCTGTCATTTGCGTTGTCAATATTTTAAATGCGGTCCGGCCAAAGAATGTCAAAACGTTACGAAACATTTCGTCCGTCAACGCGTATACGCTGCTGTTGTTGTGACGTTGGGAGTTTCCTTATAAGGTGTACCGGTTGCCCTCCTCTGACCTTCTCGGGTGGTGAATGCGTAACCCGATGTGACGATCAGACGAGCTGATTAAAACTAGCCCAATTGCACGGCTCGACCGCATGGCCGCGAGGGTCTTCTCACAGCCGGTTGCTTTGTTGTGACGCGATCAATCATGTATATGATGTGAACTTTCGTTGTTGTCTTCCAGCCCCATTCCGGCAGCTTCCAACTATCTGGGTCACACTCGAAAGATAGCCACCGCGCGTTATGGCAGCGGAAGGGAGATCGTACGCAATGAGTTTCCAATCGGTCGGTTCCAATGTGGCATTTCTACACAGTACGCACCACCTGATCATCGGCAACTTTCCTTAACACGATTTCCCGAGCACTCCAACTCTGGGCAATGTGCGACGACCTCTCTTCCGGTCGCTTCGATTTGTTTCTACATGGCGAATGCACTTGCTTGAAGGGTTTCACTTAACCCTTCACATCGTGCGACCTCGCGGTGAAGGACGGCTTTACAGGGGCACTATTTTGAAGTCTCACATGTGCGAAACGTGCTCTAAATCGGTTGCGATTTTAATCCCATGTTGTCCAGTTTTGAAGTGAATACTGGGACAAGAGACTTTCGACACGTGCTGCTTAGAACTCAGACTCAGATTGCATAGTTATAGTATTCCTCAACAGATGCCGCCACTTAAACACTTGTTCAATGAAAAGGCAGTTCAGCATCATGATGATATTTATTGTGAGTGTTAAAGACAATAGTACGTTATAGAAGAATACCGAGGTGTTCTCCGTCGGTTTGAAATTAATAAAACTTGGACAGCTTGCTTGTGGACCAACGAGCTTGACTATTAGTTCTTGGCGTGTGAGCTTTACAAAGATGTTCCAAAGAGTAGTGTCTCCGAGCGGGCAAAACCCTACCTTGCCTATTTTATTTCCCAGAACCCCATCTGAACCCATTCCCGACATTCAACATACACACACTCTCCAGCTGGTTCATGCATAAATTAACCTTTTCTCCGTTCGCGTGCTTGCATATTCCTGGCCGCAGCCGATTTCGCAGATCTCCCACATGATGCGGGTTTTGTCTTGCCATTGCAAGTACTCCGCACCCGATCCAGGATAAATCTTGCGCCGAAGTAGTCCACCGGTGGACGCATCCGGGCCTAACGGATTGACGGAGGCCTCCTCCTGCCCGGATAGTGAGTAAGATGTTCTTTGCGTCAATCAGATACTGGCTCCAGTCTCTGGAATGGCGAGGGTGCGGTGTCCCGAAACCGCGCCGGGCCCGGTCTCCACCTTCTGGAGTTAAGTTACACCGTTTTGCGGCTGGCAAGCGCTTCTTGGCCTGGTTTCGTGCCGATCCGTTAGTTCTGTTGCGAGCGCGGGTATGTTTACATAAATTTATGCTTTCCAACCGCTGAGGCCGCCGGTAGCACCGGGGGATGACTATTGATTTCATCTGTCATTTTCATCCGACTCCGTTCAACCGTGGCGGGATGAGAGAAAGAGCGAGAGAGAAGGAGAGAGAGGGAGTAGTGGCAGAACGCACACATGCACAGGGAGTCGTTCGGTTGCAGTTTAAGGCTCCTATCGGCTATCACCAGCGTCTAGATTCTGCTGGCAAGGGATGCATGCCCTCTACGAGTGCATGCATAAGAAATGACACGAAGAAGGCGACGACCGGAACCGTTTCCAAACCGCAATCGCGTCTGACCACCGTTAGCTCGGCCCGGTACGACTCCAACCGCGTCGGCTCACGATTTTCACGAAGTTGACCTTTAATGCCCCCACCACTGCCACCATCGCGCCGTTTTGATCCGTCCTCTTTCGCGCCGGTCTCGTCCATAGGCGGATTCTATCGCAGAAATACCGTTTTTTTTTCGCAAAGGGGAGTTGCGACCGTAAAACGCGGCCTCCTGTCCTGTCAAAATAGAAACTCGGAGCTCGGTGGGATGCTGTGCTTTGCCAAAGCTTTTCCGATTTCGCCCAGCTCGCCCGGCGACCCAGAAGAAGGTCAGCGATGTTTGTCGACGACCCCCGCTTGCGCTGTGGGTCGGTTGTGAATGGCATGACGATTAATTTGTACCGATTTGCCTGCGTGGAGGCAATAAAGATCCAACATTTGTTCGCTCGAAAGTGGATCGTTTGAAACGACGTTTCAAGAATTCTCCGTCCTATGCCTCCTACTCAACTCTTCAAACGGAACCGATCAAGCAGTAAGCGATAATTGTGTGGACAGTAGAACACGAGCGGGAAAGCAGAAAAGTCGGCACAAATAAAGGCCTTGTTCCTTTATTGCTTCCTGCACCGAGCGCAGCAAGCGTCAGTTTGCATAATATCGCGAAATGCTTTGTTGGAGAGCAGATGGCTGCACTTGCCGCCGCTTGTCCATTTGCCGGAAGCCGGAAGCTTCCTAGCGCGCAAAGACGGAACTCACTCACGAACGATGGAGACATCTGACGATAACGCATCTTGTGACGTCCACACTCCAGACAAAAAAAAAGAAAAATAGATGTATACTCCGGTAGATGTTTTTTTTCCAACAAACTTCCATAAAGAAACGCGTGTGCGCTTTTCATCGAGTGCGTTGCACGCCGGCTTCTTTCCTTTGCATGCGAACGTCGCTGATGTTGGAGTGTTGCTTTGTTCGGTGTCGGCGGTTGCAGAAACCACGTCCAGAGGCCCGCTATCGATTATTGCGTCCATTATTGATTATTATGAATAATTTAGTGTTTCACCTCACCGACTCGTTTCGCACTCGTGAGGGTACGAAGATCGAAGCAGGCTGCTGGTTCCGCCTGCAAATCGGAATTGCAAATGTGCTCATCAGGCCTGGTGTGGGGAAATTTGAAATATTTAATTTCGCGACTTGAACGGAGTGGCAGGTCGTTTCGGTGAAGGGGATGAAAAGCAAAGGCTGGTGCAGGGTGGAAATTGCTCTCCGGCTTTGGATCTAAGACTAAAAAGCATAAATCAAACGCGCTGGCCGGCGATGAAATCAATCAAATTTCCACCTCAAAACTCAACCGGATGAGGTGTTAATTTTCTTCGTGCAACCCGATTACTTCTGTCTATCCCAGCGTGGGTTGGTTCGTGCTAGCCAAACGGGGCAGACACGCGACAGGTTTACGGGGAATGATAAAAATCATCTTCTAACCTCGCCGGGGTCGCGAATCGCGGCAGGAACATCTTCGTTCTTCGTGTTTATAATTTACTCCACCACCGGAAGATCGATTGGCGGCCGGGCGAGATGATGATGATGGGATGCCCGGGTGATGGACGATGACGAGCGCAAAACGCAGCCCAAAGTCATCTCACCGAGAATGGTTCTTTTCAGGTCTTTTCAAACTCACTAGACGCTTTGTTGAAGCAGACTTTCTTCTACGATCGACTGCGTTTCGGTGCAGCGAAAACTGCAAACCCATCGTCATTCTGAGGATCGGACGGTTTCATAACAACCAAACCGAACGGGTTCTAGACGCGGACTTCGCTGCAAAAACACCGCATCATCTCCGCAGCAGCAGCAGAAGCATCCACGGTAAGTGCCGGTATGATTTATTGAGATTTAATGAAGAATGGGTGATGATGTTCGCTTTATTTTTGCGCCCATCTTACCCAACACACATCAACAAGCTCTGGGGAGGGGAACGATGTTCCCACGGTCGCGCTCGCTAAACGTCCCGCGCGTGGACGCACGAAATCCGCACGGCCCGGCTAATTCTGAACGCTGCTCGCCGTGGACGGATTCTTCGCGCGTTCTGGCGTTCTGGCCGCAGGAACAAAAGCGAACGGAGCGATAAGGTGGTAATTATCTCGTACTTCGCCGTACCAAGCGTTGCAAAGTAGCGTTCGACCCTGGCCGCCCGGAGAAGCCTGCCTCCAATCATCCGCGTGTCTTCCGCAGTTGGATGGATGTTGGGGGGCTTTTCCGGTGGCCTTGGGAGCAGCAATGCAGGTAGACGGTTTTCGTTGATTGCCATCCGGGCGGGTTTTGGAAATACGTGATGTTTTTTTTTAAGTTTTTTTGTTGTCGTTCAAATTTTCAGATCCCTTACGACTTTGTACCTCAGAACATGAAGTGTTGAAGTTCTCTTTTACCATTGAAAATGATTGTATTTTGTAGAATTCACCAAAGTGTCTAGTTTTTATAACAACCAAAACAGTCTATTTGATAATTTTCAAATATTTTCTAACCTTGTTTACGTGCTCCAAAGTCTTCCGACAAGTTCTCTTTCGGTTCACCTGCCAGGCGAAGTTTTCCTCATAGCTGTACGCGAATTTTTCGCATCATATGGTTCAAAAACCGGTTTTGATTACAGCGTCGCGAACGTTCGTGCAAAATGTTCCTTGAAACTATTCTTTATTGTCTTTTTTGTTGTTGTTGTTGTTGCACGCAGATGGATGCTTTCCGAACTCTTCTCCTTCCCAGGAGTGAAATCAGCCTTTTTGCCGCGTTCATTGTTCGGCTGAGTGGAATGGAAATTTGCAATCGGTTGCATTTTTTTGTGTCTTCTCTTGGGGTTTTCCTCGTCAGACAAGCACGGCTCGGGCCACTCCTACGCACCAAACCCCCGGGAACATAGTTCCAAGCGTGTTCTAGCGCATCGGTTGAGTTCTGGGAAGTTTTTACTATGCGCAATGTTTCATGCATTTTTGCCGCTCTATTTTGCGCTCATTTTCAGCGGCCATAACTTCCTGGAGCTTTGCCTGCTTCTCCTCTTTACAAGACGTGGAGATACGAAACAGATCCGCCGATCGCCCGGCAATGGAAAATGTACGGGAAGGATAAGCAACTACTTCGGCTGCATGCATCAGGGTGAAATGAATGATAGCTGCAAAACACTCTAGAATGCAGCCTGCAGACTGTTGCGGCAAGTTTTCCGACAACTTGGACCGTGATGCAGCAGTGCTATCTTCGGCGGAGTTCATTCGTCTCTTTATGCTTCCATTGATGCAAGTTTCATTATTTACTTCACATTTTTTTCTCCTGCTCTGCGCTGTCGGGCAGGCATTTGAATGATGATGTGCAAGTATGATGCAACAATTTCACGCATTTCAATGCATTCACGTGTGTGTGTTTGGAAGAAGTTCTTCGTTCCACCCATCGGAAAAGCTCCGTAACGAGCCAACAAGCAACGAATCCTTCCGTACAACGATGGTTCCGTCACGAATCAAGCGAGACTTTGCACGTGGGACGTGCAAGTGACGTGCGTTGCACTCCAAACATCCGACACAACGTGCTCTTAAAGAGCGCCCGATTGAAACTGCATTGAACGGAGCTCTTTGCATGGTTTAATCAGCTACAGGAGACGAACTTGACGTATTGCAGCGAAGTCGCGCCGTACCGATTGCGCCACTATCTTCAAGCGAATCGAAACGCGGTGTCAGACGGGACCAAACCGAAACAAACAAATCCGGTTGGAACACACCGAACGGAGGGAGGAGGCGTTTAGTAACATCTAGATTGATGGCTGATACTATATCGCGTAAGCGAGTGTGTGGTTGCCGATCGGCACGTATTCCAGACAGTTTGGGATTCACCCGCGCCTATCATTGCATTTTTTTGTGTCTTCTCTTGGGGTTTTCCTCGTCAGACAAGCACGGCTCGGGCCACTCCTACGCACCAAACCCCCGGGAGCATAGTTCCAAGCGTGTTCTAGCGCATCGGTTGAGTTCTGGGAAGTTTTTACTATGCGCAATGTTTCATGCATTTTTGCCGCTCTATTTTGCGCTCATTTTCAGCGGCCATAACTTCCTGGAGCTTTGCCTGCTTCTCCTCTTTACAAGACGTGGAGATACGAAACAGATCCGCCGATCGCCCGGCAATGGAAAATGTACGGGAAGGATAAGCAACTACTTCGGCTGCATGCATCAGGGTGAAATGAATGATAGCTGCAAAACACTCTAGAATGCAGCCTGCAGACTGTTGCGGCAAGTTTTCCGACAACTTGGACCGTGATGCAGCAGTGCTATCTTCGGCGGAGTTCATTCGTCTCTTTATGCTTCCATTGATGCAAGTTTCATTATTTACTTCACATTTTTTATTAGTAGAGCCATGCACTCGGTTGCAATGCCGCGCACTTGTTACGCGAACAAAACCGATCAAATCTTCAAGCACCAGCGTGTATCGGCACTTCCTTCCGATGCGACGGTACCGGATGCTGTCAGCGCACGGGATGCACACCGAATTGACAATTATTGTGGAAGAATTTTAATTTAACCATCCACAATTACCAGCCAGCCGAGTCGGTGCCGGCGATAGGTGCGCGCTCTTGCACAGAGCGCGCCACGATTAGTCACGGTGTCGTGGCGGTGGCGTTTACTCCGCGAGGATCCCGTTCCGACCGAGCATAATCATCAGATGGTAGCGGGATCTCGCAACGGGCCTGTCGTCGGCCGCGAGACGACCGCCGGTTTTGACATTCCCGACAGGAGGCTCCCCGGTGGGGAGGGAGAAAAACGGGAACGACGCTTCCGACGCGCCAGCTATCTTTAGTTGACAATAATTTCCTAACGCACTAATATTGTGCGCCAGGTAGCGGGCGCTCCCTGCAGGCGGTTTCGATTCCCGTTCGCCTGGATGGGGCGCAACACTTGGTGCTTGGAAGTGGTATAGGAGTTAGGGCAACAGTACACACACACAAAAAAACTCCCTCTTATACCATAACGTTGCTTCGCCCTTCTCGCGTTCTAAACTCGCCGGCGCTCGCATGCAGCATCTTTTTCAATTACAACATTCCCGTAGATTTAATTTTAGATTGGATCGTTCCCAGATGACAATGTGCAATGGGATGCGGACAGTCGTTTGTGTGTGTGTATTACTAGTGACATTGAAGCAAGATTATAAATAAAATGAAGAATAAAATTTTATGAAGTTTCTTACTGCTTCAACTGCCTAATAGTTCAACACATTTAGTAAAGTATTTTAACAATGTGTTAAAACGTTATTATGTTTTTCTCCTAATTTTTATCCTGTTACAGCTTCTAGTTTTGATGAAGTTTAACTCATCTGGCTTTGGTTTGAGTCTGGCGAGCAACATGAACGTTTTCCCAGGATGATAATGTTTTTCGATAGCTCTATCAGTTTTCGCTGGACGTTATTAGATCTAAGTTAACGCATATACAGTTCGTAACATAACAATAACACCACGTGTTCATTTGAGCGAAAAAAACGATAGTATGAAGATGTTCTACAAAGTTGTAGTCAATAACAGAACACGCTGGTTTATGGTTTTTGCATATTTTTTAAAAGTATTATTAATATTTTGTTCGCCATACGACTTCTTACGGAAACTCGTCGAGATAAATAATCGCTTCAAAAATCGTCGAAATATACAACCAGTTTTAAACCATACTTAGATAGATCCTCGATATTTTTGACATATGTTTTAAAGATTTTTGAAATCGTCTTCCACCGGGTCTTCCAAGAAATTTTAACGATCTAAATACGACATTTTTCTCATTTTATTCTCAATAAAAAGGTGGTCGTATAGTTATGTAAAAGACTGTAAAAACCAACATTATGACTTAAAATATCTCGACCTGATTGGTTTCACTGAAAGTCTCGCAATAACTTAAAATATTGAGCTGTTTAGTTGGTGACGTTTTTGCTCTATTTTTGTGACTTGAAATTGGGGTTTTATGGTTTTATGTTTTTTCAATTTTATTTCACATTTCGTTACGTGTTAGTACACGAAAACGAACTAGACTTATTATAATTATGATTTAGTAGTTTCAGCTATCATCTTGTGTTGATTTATAAAAGATTACACTCTAGTACGAAAAGAGCGTATTTTAATGCTTGTTTGAGGTATGAAATTGTGCCCTGAAAGGGTATGAAACAATGTGTCGTAAAAAACAGACAAACACAAGACAAGAAGTATTGGCGATGATTTATAAAAAAATATGAATATTATTCGCACTCCTGTAGCATCTCGAGGAACAAACGGAATGTCGCAAAGTTGCTCACAACTTCCCGTCCCATATCTGGATTTTACAGCTCCACTTCACCGTAGCTCTTCCACACTTTTTATATACACTTCCATCGCTAAATTGTTGTTCTTGCCACCGGCGATTAACGAGATCTTTGACCGCAGGACCAGCGCGAGCTAGCAACGCTCTGTAACTTTGTTTCATTTCAACCGTTGCTTCAAACGCAACAATGCTAACTGTATTAGTGGAGTTATCTCTAAACCGATTCATCCCTGTACCGGTGCGCATCCTTCTGCTGCTGGGGGTGCTCTCGGAAAACAAAACAAAAAAGACAGCTCCCCCCCCCCCCCCCCCCCCCCCCCCCAACACAGACCGATAAAACTTTTCCCGGAAAGCGGAAGCGAGCGCAACGCGGCCCAATGCGCTGCCCCGAAAAAAGGGGATGCAATTTATTACTTCCTCGCACGAAAAGGTGCTGAATGAAACACCGAACCGGATGACCACTGGCCACCGTGGGCAGGGCAGGATAACGGTCGGTTTCCAACGTGAATAGTTCAAAATCCCAATGCTGTGGGAGGGTGGATGGAAATGTGTGTGGGGGGAGGCCAGGAAAAGTTCGACCAAAGAAACAAAGCGAAACATAAATTCTTGACCGTAGCGGTTTGGTCCTTTGTGTTGTGTGTGTTGTTTTTGCTTTCGTACAACGCCATTTTTGCACGCTTCACTGATATCTCCTGGGAGGTTCGCTTCCGGAGAAAAGGACCAACAAAAATTACAATCCTTTTGCTCGGGCGACGATGTTGGGAGGAGAGGGATGGGTTTTACCTTTCCGTTTCAGAGTTATGAGCGTCTCGGAGATACAGGGATCGTCCCGGAAAGCGTCATTCTCGTTATCAATGAGGTGTTGAAATTATTCTAGTTACAATATAGCTCTTTTCGGTTGGAGGAACCATTTACATGAAACAAACTCCACTAGAGACGGTAGCATATTTTCAAAGCAGCATATTTCGGAGAAAGGGAAATACACTGATGGGAGAGCACGAAATAAAACGAAAAACACACACACATGCCAACCGTTTTCTGGGACGCGTTGATTTTCCAAAGCGTTCCAAGCGTTGCTGTTTGCTCACCGTTTCCCGCACTGGGTGAAATTCCATTCAAGGTCAGGCGCGCCCAGCTTCCTTTCACGTTCACGCTGCTCACATGCTCCAGTTTGGAAATGACGTGGAAATGAATGACCGGCACAAAATGCACCTAAAACCTCATAACATCGACGACGCGTAGTC
>KZ068239.1:153925-171480 GCA_002091845.1 Anopheles cracens | reverse complement strand
AACACTTTTGCAATCAGCGTACCTGTCGTAACGGATAAAACATGGACCATAAAACATTGACAGTCTCAGCGCACACATACGCATCTGACACACTAAGATGGAGGTGTTAAAAGGCCATAAAGCTTCCCCTAGAAGGGTCGGGATAAATTATTGGCCGATGACGGAGCGCTACCTAGTTGTTGAAGGAAGTTGTTGAAGAGCGGAGCCCGGGTGCGGGATCGAGCGAAAATTTTATCTAGTGATGGAAAATGGAATCCGAATCTCGGAGCAATCCGGATTCGATCCGGGATGCTATCCGGGATTTTAACCGGTATTTTATCCGGGATTCTAGCCGAGATCCGGCTTCGCCGAGCCGAAAATCCGGGATTCGAGATTCAACAAGGAGATTGCACAAGAGAATAAGGAGAGGTATACCCCCCGGTCAACAACAATTAGTAATGAGTAATGAGTTCTCAACTCCAAGACCTACCCTCCCCCCTCCCCTTCGATAACAATCGGATTCGGAGGATCGCTCCCAGCTAGGATCGGATCGAAGGGATCGAATCCCACATGGGATCGGATTTACACATCATTAAATTTGATCCCGGTTGCTCGCACCCGAACTCCTCTTTTCAACGATATGTGTCAGCACTCCGGGCAATTATTACCAAAAATTACCACACAATCACGTCCTATTAACGCTTCTTTATTTCTACTTTCCTCTTCAACTTCTGGACTTCCAGGTTCGGTTTTTATAGTCGATACGTTTTGTTCAGAGCCTACTTTTTGTTGGTTGCGTTGCTGCTTTTTCATAGTAGGCGCTGAGTAACAGAAGTAGTAAAAGCCGTGAGACGGTGACCACATAGAAACTGAAGAAGATGTGAAGGGACTTTGGAGGCACCGCTACAAAGATGGGCTCTGTATGTTCCATCTGCTGGTAAGCGCAAAGCCACTATACCCTGAGGTATATGATTTTTTTGAAAATAGTCAAGAGTTGAACAGAGACCACGCAGAAACGTTGTGGCCAGGTCGATTTTCTTTCTTCGAAATTAAGATAAAAACATCTGGCCGTATTGTTGTTTCTTTTGTATTCTGTTTTATTTAAAAAAATGCGCATCAGCACAACATTAGTACACATTCATGGAAGGGGGGTGGGGGTCAATCAGGGTAAAGGGGAAGGAGGGCGATTCGTTTGATTGCTTCGATTCGCGAGCACTTTGCTGTGCCCAGTGTTTGCACCGGAGGCAACAATGGGAGCAGAAGGAAAGTGGACCCGTATCGCATCATGTGTAGCGTTGTGTGAAGTTTTGGTTACGGCCGTAGAGTGTCGAGAAGCATAAATATCCGCCTGCGCCATAAAACAATACCAGCATATTACGTTCCCCTATAGTTAGGGAATATAGTCGCTATCGATAAATACACGCCTCCTGTTGTCAATTGCCATCGCGCACGATTGGCCTATTGAGTGGGGCCCTAATTTCGTCTTACGGCGTCTGGGTGTTGTTCATCGATTAGGCAATGCAACTACGATTTGGTGTGATCATTTTCATTGTTTTAACCGTTTTTGCATACATGTCGTGTTGGTTGGCTTGATCTGTAAACGGGTCTCTTTTGTGTCTTAAAGAGTATATATGTAATACGTTCAGCTAAAAGAATTGTTTCACCTTAGCTCGGTTCCAGGGAAAATATATTAATCAATAGAATCAATAGATAGCATCTGTTTTTTTAACGCGTTGTTGCAACACCCCGCCTAAGGCAAAAGGGATGGAGCTGGTGATCCAATGTGTGCCGCTCCGCTAACGAACCGCGAATTACTACATACACGCATACACGCACACACATACACATACAGTCACGCCGGATTTTACAAACTAACAACTATTGTGTTCGAGACAACGTATCTCTCACTTTGGTGAGCTTAGAGCGCACAGCTCGGGTTGCTCAGTAAAGTGAGAAGAGAACAACGAGCTACATTCGTTACTGGCAATGCCATTCTATGCTAGATCAGATCCTGTAGTTGAGCTCCGGACCGATCGCTACAGCGTGGACATTGCAACCTTTTTTCTAAGCTATCGCTTCGTTCATGGTTGTTGGAAAGGGATTGCGGATCTCCACTAAAGCACTACAGACCACTAACAGGTCGGAGCTTCGACACGGGCAGAGGGTTTTCTTAGTTGTGTACTTTGGAACGGTTCGGTTTGTTGTGCCCCTCGAATTAACGGGTAATAATCGCGACGCACGACCCCGGATGCTATACACAAGAACGTTTTAGAAGCGTTTTAGGAAGCGTAAGGTAAACCAACAGTATGATACATGCAAGCTCTGCAGACTTTCGCTATTGTCGGCATTCTTCTTCTTCTTCTTCATTCGTTTGGAATGGACTGGCGGTACCGGAAGCTTTTAGAAAGCGGTTGGAACGAAAGCGATTAAAATGTATCCACTTGTACCTTAAACCCCCGCCTGATACCCCGTACATCAGTCGAATTGTTATTGCGTTGCCTTACAGATAAAGGGAAGAGTTGAGTCCACAAAACATACGACACACATCTCTGCTTCTCTTCAGGAGGTTTCGCCGTAGGACGGGAGGGGGGTTCCCGTTTCCTCCATGGGGGGCTGGGGGGCTCTCTATCCGCTACTACGCTTTGTCGACTTTCCCGCACCCGGAAGGCGTGCGAGTGAAACGGGTAAAAGCTACTGGATTTATGTTAAAGCATTGCCGCTTTTAGCGCATAACGTCGTAATGTAAAATGTGAGTGGCTTTTCTAGCTTAACAAACTCGCGCGGCTAATGCTCTCCGAACTGACGAGTTCCTAACGAATATTTGCTCGAGCTTGGAATACCGTTTAGGTTTGGAATTAGGATCGAGGCTGGTGGATGGGGTTCGATCTCCCATATGAAGGCATATAGGTTACGTGAACATTAGGCTCTAAATTAAATCGAATGTTTTGTGGAAGAATGTTAGCAAATAATAAGTTTCGAGTAGGGAACGTCATGATAAAGAAAAAGGCATATTTCGGTCTCCCGTGTATGCGATAATGGAACGTTCATGAATATTGAGCCAATGGGGAAAGCATGGAACATGCATGTACCGTGAAACAGCATCATATTTCCATTTGCTGTGCAACAACAATCCACTATTACAATTAGTGGGAAAAAGAGTGCATCGAAGGGCCGGTACCTACGGAAATGAAGCGAATTTAATCATTTTTTTAAACAATTCACCTCCATCGACAAAAAAGAAAATTATTAGCCCTCACTTGTGCAGCCTTTGCTATTGAAGGCTTTGCATCCAGCGGCACATATCGCTTTATACATAATCCACCGTAAATCAAGAGTGAATGCTTTCACCCATTACATCAACTTTTGTAAAAATAAAAATCAACCGATTGTTGGTTGTTTGTGTAATAAATGATTTTTAACCAAAATCGCAAACTCGGCAGGAGAATTTCACATAAAAAATCCGTGAAAATTAGAAACACCGATCGTGCAAGTTTTCTAATATGGATGTTACTCAGCGCCACAGCAGGCGGTGAAAAAGAAATGATGTCACAAAGCATGCTCTGAAAACCCGCATTGAAAAATATAAAAGCAGCGCAACCAGAAACAGACACAGATTCCGATTTCAGATTCTGAACAGAAAATAAATAAGTATTGTTCAGAAGCAAGGTGGTGGTATTATTTCCTGAGCCCGGAGTGCCAGGATACCACAACCCAGCACAAGTGCCAGCTCGGAGTGTTGGCACTTATTGTTAAGGAGAGGAGTTCAGGTGCGAGCGATCCGGGATCGAACCTTCGCTCGATCCCGCCCCTTTAACAATGGATGTTTGTTACGATCAGCGTAGTTTCTGTGTCGTATCCTAATGTGAGGAGCATGCAATGCCTACTTCGATGGTATGTTTCGAATAGTCATTGGGATTTACACAAATCGTTTCATTGACTCATCCACGGGAAAATGCCTAAAGTACGCTTAAGCAGAGAATTCATTGATCACGGCGTGAAAAGGAATACGATTTGAATACGATCATTGGCAGCCGACCGTCTGATTGGAACACGGTAGAGAAATTAAATATTCGATATCTTACCAAAAACAAATGCCTCATTTTAAAATCTATTAAAAAACTAAGTAAGAAGGGTCATTGGTTCTGCCCTGGTTTGTTTAACCTGTTGCGCTCCATCTCTTGCTCGCTTTCTGTAAGTAGCATGTACACGCTGTAAATGCTGTAGATTAAGACCGAACAAGAGTTATCTCTTGAGCACAACAACAAAAAGCTAACCCCCCGTTGTCGTACCGCTACTGCTGTACGACTGCGACGGATTAATCTGTATGCGAATTTTGTTCGAATCCGACTGTATCTGATGGGCGGAACGGGACGAACCTAGCCGGCTGCTGTTGCTGGCCCCGCCGCTCGAGTAGATGCCGGTGGATCCGGCGGAACCGTGCGTCGGTATGGCCCGCTGAAATGTGGATGCTGCCGCTCCGGACGCCGTACCGTACTGGTACTGGGGCAAACCGGTGCCGTGGAAGCGCGATCCATCGTCCGGTGGCTGCTGCTTGGTGGACGTTGGCAACCGGGAGCCCGCGGTCGTCCGGAACGAACCCTGCAGCGAACCGGTGGGCGAGGTGGGCGACTTTAGCCCAACTGGAATGCGGGAGTGACTGGCAGGCGGTGGTGACATGGCGCTCGAACTGGTGGCCGATGCGTTCGAACCGCGACGCTCGGCGGTGGAAACCTTACGCCGCGCTGCAGAACCACTGCTCACGGGAATGGAGGACGATAATGTGGGCGACGTGGTGGTAGTGGGGCCCTTTCGTTCGATGGTGCTCGTAGGGGAAACCGGCAGCAGAGGGGCCATTTCGTTCGAGGGTGTAGTGCCATTGTGGGGCTGTCGTTGGCGAGGTCTTTGTCGCGGGTGACTGCCGTGGTACTGTGGCAGCTGGGAGGGTCGGTTGGTTGTGGTGGCGGAGGTCGGAGGCGGCGGACTGGTCGACGAATCGTCGGAAGATTTCGTCAGCAGCTTGTCCTCGTCCTCCCGGTGGATCCGATAACCGGACACCCGCTCCCCGCCATTCTCCTCGTCCTCTTCCTCCTCATCCTCCCCTTCCTCTTCGTCGTTGTTGAAGAAACGATTGTAGCGTTTGGTGGGAATGATGGCCGGATCTGCCGGCAGTGGATCGTAATCGAACGGTGAACTATCGGTGCCACTGTTTTGACGGGATGATCCTTTAATCGGCCGATACTCGACCCACTCACCGCCTCCACCACCACCACCATCGCTTAGCGGTGACGTCGGTCCAGCCGCATGCGAGCCGCCCTGAGGCGAAAGATTCCGGTACTGTATGCTGTAATCGCTCCGGTGTCCCCGGGAGCTCTTGCGCTGGTGCATCGACCCCTCACCGCCCGCAACCTCGTCCCGAACTGTCGTTGACCGCCGGCGGGGACTGTCGTAGTGTGGTTCCTCCTCCGCGCGGCTGCCGATCGATTCGTACATTTCGCTTCGTGCCATGCGGCTCGCGACAGTGGACTGCTTCGCGACCGTCACCGTCTGCCGCACGGCATAATACTCCTCCGCGGCGCTCCGCAGCAAACTGCTGCTGCTGCCGCCCGCCATCACTCCCCCGCTGCCACTGCCGGCGAGCGTTCGCTGCTGGGCCTTTGCCTTCGCCAGTTCCTCGAACGACGTCATGCGGTGAATGTTCGACTCGGACCCGTTCCGGCTGCCGTACGGTGGCCCCGGCGGCGGCAAACCTCCACCCACGCTCAGCACCAGGCTGTTGTGGCTGCTGTGGTGCTCCGGTGGCACGTACTTGCGATTCTTCACGTGGCTACACTCGATGATGAACTCGCTGTCGAGCGTCGGGGCCGGCGATTTCCTCGACATACTGCCCCGCCGGGACGACGAGGTGGAGCGTCCGTTCGATGCGTAGTGGGGCTGCTGCGCAGTCGGGGCGGTTGTCGCGGTGGGCGACAACGGTTGCGTCTGGAAATCACCGCTGGTAAAGTCGGAAAATCGTCCACTACCGTACGAGAGCATAGTGGCCGGGCCTCCACCTCCACCTCCACCACCACCACCACCACCAGATACACTTCCACCGATGGCATTGAGTGATGATTGCTGCAGGTAGAGGTCAATTTCACTGTTGCGGCGCGTTTTCGACTCATCGTCGTCGTCGTCGTTCTCCTCGTCGTGGTAGCTAGTGCGATGCCGTCCCGTCGTACCGTTCACCGCGAACGCGTCCGACCGGTTGGTCGGTCGATCCGGCTGCTGGGTGTTGTTTCTAACGGGCGATGACCCTACAAGCTTCGTGGGCTGCAGCTCGTCCGGTGGTGCCGGTGGTACGTAAATGCGCAGCACATCGTGCGGGGACATCGCCCGTGGCGTCATGAACTGCAGGGCCGATGGGCTGCGTTCTACCACACTCGTTGAGCCGATGGCGGATCTTTGATGGAGGAAAGAGCAAAAGTGCAAGAGCGGTGCAAAATTAACACGGTGGCTTGCCTTTGTGTTTTTGGTGGTGGGGGTGCGCATTTACTGTAATTAATACATGTGTTTTATACAATACCCTTAAAATATTGTAATTTACAGGTGCTTTAGGCCATGTTAGCTGTGCACTGATATTTTTTAGTGGTCGCATGCGGCTGAAAACGGTCTGTCTCCATGTTTCAGTAGCAATTATGCACTTACATAACTGAGCAGCTAACTGAAACATAGCTATTAGCACCCGTTTCGCATATTTACAGAACGAGCGAATAATTTTGCACATAATTTCTAAATTCATTCCCAAAGAGCTCACAACTATTTTTATCATTTCATAAACAGTGCAAACAGTTACTTCGAACTTTAAAAAGTTTATCCTTTAAGTGTTCACAGCTTATCTTTTAATCGTTTAACTCATTATTTTCATGTTCATTATGTGAAATTCAGAGTTCGAACTCAAGCAGATGGATACGATTTTTGCATAACGAGAATCTGACACGCTAAACTCAGAAAGGAAGCTATGCTTGAGAAATTACAGTTAAAGAATGGGTGAAAATAGGTAGACCGGGTGTGCATTCTAAAAGAATGGATGGAAGTTACTGACTTACTCAAGTTGTTAGTTTTTGATACCGATTTTGTTGTCTAATTGCTAAATAAGTAATGCTATTGAACGTGTTATCATTTGACAATGCGCTAAATGCATGTCGTAACAAGTATTAAGCACACTTGATCCAAAATAGATCCATGTTTCATGACAAGATCTTCAAACATTCCGCAACAAAAATCGACGAAGTATCTCAGCCCATACAGGGAAGAATCTTAACTCGCATAACCAAAGTGGTAACAAGAACTTCGATTTTAAGATCTCTATATAATAAGGGATTTGGAAACGTATGGAACTAGTCTGAAGTTTCTGACAAAAGGATTAGTGCGCCCTAGCCTAGTGCAGAACTGGATCGAGTTTTTTTTTCTGCCGAATACACAGGCAACTCTTTGATTACTCTTTGAGTTATGGATATGATTTAACATTTACCAACTTTAAATCGATCTGAATATCGATGAACCTTGAAAACATACTAAATACCTAACGGAACAAATACGCTAAAAGTTATAACACAAACATATTTTTGCTACAAACAATAAACAATATTTAAGAAAGAAAGAAACAACTCATCTGGAATATGTTATGTACAAAACCACAAACATATTGACACTCAAACATTAACAAAACATCAACCGCACGTAAGTTAGATACAAACAGAAACACAAGCGATGCTACCAAAATTTTCAGTTCCAGCCTCAAATGTACAAATACAGTGTCCAATTATGTTTGTTGAATGACAGTCGAACACCGCCTAGGTCGAACTGAACACCCTAATGCCGTACAAGCCCACAAAAAGAATGCGGTAGCCTACATGCAGCAGATTGCCACTGGCACGGTGCATCACACACGATGGGGCACACTGAAAACTTACGTTGCACTTCTAAACCCGGCCGTCCTCGTCGTGGAGGTGGCGGCGGAGGTGTAGGAGGAGTACGAGGAGGGGGCGTGCGTGGCGCCACTACCGGTGCCATACGACGCCGGTGGTACCGTCGACTGATTTCGCTTGGATCTGAAACAAAACCACGTCTTGAGAAAGGGGGAAGGAGAAGAATGGCACAGAGAGAATAGGGCATATTATTACACTCCTTAGGCGACATTAGGTTGCATCTGTTACTCGACGTTTACTCGATGGATGGCGGAATGGCGTTCTATTCTAGAGCTATTCTACCAATCAATCGCGCCTTCGCGCGGTCGGATGTGAAACGACCGGCAGGCGCCAGAACCGAAAAGTGGCCACTGCTACACATCTACTACGATGATGCAAACAAAGAATCGCAAAATCATAATCGTCTAAGGAATGAATAATAGCGAAAGGCATCTAACGGACGGATGATGGAAGTGAGTTTGGGGACGCTCTTTGGAGTGTGCCTGGGTCGGCAACGTGGAACATCCCGCGAAGCATATGCAGCTAACGTTTGTGGTGTGATGTGTACGATAGAAACGGAAACCAGAATGAAGGGGAATCACTTACACCGGGCTGCTTTCGCCGTCGGCTTCGTCCTCGCTCGGTATCACCTTCTGATCGTCGACGGAGAATTCGAACGCCTGATGCGATCGCTGACTATAGCCACCGGAAACGCTCAGATCGGCGGTCGATGTAACGGACGTGTCGGCTAGCGATTTGCGGGAGCTTCCGAGCTGCGACGCATTATCCTCCGAGTCGTGAGTGTGCACTGTAAAGCAAGGGATAGTAAAGGAAAAAAAAAAGATTTATTGTAAAATACGTACGATACTACAGCAAAACCAAAATTGCTCCGTGTACAGTAAAAAGCCGGTGGAATTGAGGACCAACAGTGACCAGTGAGACTAAGCTGGTGTCGCATCCGTTGCCGATATTTTTAAACCCTTACGTGCACAGTGCGTATGTGTTGTGGCATAGCTCAGTGCTTTCTTGCAGGCACGCAGGTTGTAGGTAACAGTGCGAGCAACAAAACGCAAAATAATTGCAAACAACATCGCTACACACCTCGCGCTACCGAATACTGTGGTGCCACTCAAACAAGAACTGATCGAAATAATTTGCCTCAAATGCAAACTCGCGGTAAAACTGCGTGTAAAGAGACAGAGGAAAGTGGTCACTAGCGCATCACTTGTAAAGGTGGCTAAGCTGCACGCTAGTATTACATACTATTCCGCTGAGACGACCTGTCTTACCTGTGTTGATTTGCTGAGTGGATCCTCCGGAGGCGGTAGCGATAAGTTTGAGATGGGCTATTTCTTGCTCTGTTATTTCGCGTCTGGAAAACGCAACGAAAGAAAGGTATGTTAGGATCAAACGACACATTGCGATGAACAGCGCAAAACCTACTTTAGCTTAACCGTTTCCGTCACTTCCTTTTCGGTTTCGGTAAACTCTTGCTTCCGCCGACCAATCTACAGAATAAAGGGGAAACCAACAGTTCATGAGTTTGTGGAACATTGCAAGCAGGGGATTAGTTTTTACCTGTGCAGCTGGTGTTGGCTCCACAAACACTCCGAACTCTTTTTTCGGCAGCTCAATCTCACCCGGGGGTGGTGGAAGCTCCAGGCCGGCTTTCCTCAGTTCTTCCATGCATTGCTCGAGGCTCTTGATAACCGCGTCGTCGTCGTATCCGAAGTCCGCGCAAAGCTGCGTCTGCGAAGGTAAGAAGGATAAAGGAAGGGTCCGGTGAGCGGAAACTCCAGCATCTTCTTGTACTTGCCCGGTTCGCCTTCCATCACCACCTTGAGGTTGAGCAGCTTGCACCACACCTTCCCCCGGACCTTCTCCGGTATGCCCTTGAACACACGCTTGCGCACCTTCGCCTGGACCGCTTTGTCCTCCCAGGAGCGTTTTCCGGGCTGGGAGGAGATCCCGAGCAGTTTCAGCCACTTCTTCACCCGCTCCATCTCGATCTCGAGCGCCTTGGATTCGTGGGGTTCGCGCTTCCGCGGCAGGCGCTGATCGTGGATGAATCCATACCTGGAAGAGAGCAACGTGAGCAATTAGCATGCCTGCGGTATGCGAAAGTTCAATTGGTTGGGTTTCTATTTTCAGTTTGATTGGACGATGTTTTTTGTTCAAATCGAAAAGTATGATTCGAGCATACAAATGAGATACGCAATTGAAACTAAGTCTGTTCCATATAAGTAAGCCGGCATGTTTCCGGTTCCACAACAGACACACATTCCTGACGCCTACGGACGAACAAGTTTCGCTGAATCGCTCGTTCAACTGCAAAATAACATTCTATCTCGCTGCAACGGAAGTATTGGTGTTTGCTGTCACTTCACATTATGAAATCGAAATCGAAAGCGTTAATTTAGTATGATTAATTGGGGCTTGCGTACCGTCAGGGCGTCTGCTATATGAGAAGAATGAATAGATTTTGAACTTTGCATATAGTATTGATTTACCAACGGTAATAAATACCAACGATTTACTTAAATAAATATTTAAGTTTATCAAAAAGTAAAAGTATTCACTACTTTGAACGAATTTCGTTCACAACATCGTTTTTGGACAGGAAGAATTAAAGTGGAAAAACTTAGTATAGATACTTCCTAAAACTCAATCAGCAATATATCGTTTATTTTATTAATACATAAAAACTCAATAAATTAGGCTAGTCCTAGTTTTAATTTAGGTATCAAAGTATGTTCATTACAATTGAATTTCATACTAATTATTACAAACATTCATTATAAATATACAACACATGTAGTTTAATACTTTCCCTTTCCTTTTTTTAATTTCGAACTTTCCAAATTTTTAATATCGTTAAGTTTTGAAGATATTTAAGAAATACAAACAATAATAGGCTGCTGCCAATTCATGAGCCTTGAGATTTTGAGTCACATCAAATGCAATGCGTACTAGATGGTGTACTGATTGTTTCAAATGTAAATTTTGTTAAAGTTTATGTAAAATTTTTGAACAATCGTATCCTCTTCCTACGAAAATGGTAGATTTAATAATATTAGAACTAACATATATTGGTACTAATATCCAATTTCATTAAAAAAAAACTACGACTCAAAATTGAATTGAACATACTTCATCAACAGAGTGAATCCTGAAAAGTGAATTCAAAAGCTATGCTTATCAGTATTAAAAATGGAAGAACGCATTAACAATGTGATTTGTTAATGATAGTTGTATCGGTAAATGTTTTGGTTTGGCAATTTGATCATCAAATTAACAACAACAAAACTCATAGGGAATATGCTAGAAACGTAAGGACGATTAACAGAAGTAAGTACTTGTATGTACGAACTTCCCAGGACGCCCATCCATCCTAGAACAGGGCGAATCGTTGCATAAAGCACATATTTGTCCGCTTCAAATGCTGCTATTTACACCGTATGAACCCAACGAAACAACCCACCCACGCGGTATGCCCTCCTCCTACAGATGTTTGCTCAGTGCCCCAGCCGTGTGGGAGCATGAAGTGGGTGAATGTGTACTGCAGCATCCCACCACCATCGGATACCCACCACCAACGACGCCTCCGTAAAGCTTCGAAAGAGCATTCGACGTGGACGTTCTTTCGCAAGCGCAACCATCTGCCTGACCCTGTCTATTGCTACATTCGCTTCGGTTTTACTTGGAACCCGCAAGGCAAATTCTAGTCGATAGTCGAAGCTGAAAATGAAACCCGAGCGTGATGCTGAGAAACTCACCTATCTGTCTGGTGGTACACTTCGAACTGGGGATCCTCCCACGGATCGATCTCGGCGCCCGGTTCCCGGCCCTTATCGTATCGCTGTGGTAACAAGAACTTCGATTTTAGGATCTCTATATAATAAGGGATTTGGAAACGTATGGAACTAGTCTGAAGTTTCTGACAAAAGGATTAGTGCGCCCTAGCATAGTGCAGAACTGGATCGAGTTTTTTTTCTGCCGGATACACAGGCAACTCTTTGATTACTCTTTGAGTTATGGATATGATTTAACATTTACCAACTTTAAATCGATCTGAATATCGATGAACCTTGAAAACATACTAAATACCTAACGGAACAAATACGCTAAAAGTTATAACACAAACATATTTTTGCTACAAACAATAAACAATATTTAAGAAAGAAAGAAACAACTCATCTGGAATATGTTATGTACAAAACCACAAACATATTGACACTCAAACATTAACAAAACATCAACCGCACGTAAGTTAGATACAAACAGAAACACAAGCGATGCTACCAAAATTTTCAGTTCCAGCCTCAAATGTACAAATACAGTGTCCAATTATGTTTGTTGAATGACAGTCGAACACCGCCTAGGTCGAACTGAACACCCTAATGCCGTACAAGCCCACAAAAAGAATGCGGTAGCCTACATGCAGCAGATTGCCACTGGCACGGTGCATCACACACGATGGGGCACACTGAAAACTTACGTTGCACTTCTAAACCCGGCCGTCCTCGTCGTGGAGGTGGCGGCGGAGGTGTAGGAGGAGTACGAGGAGGGGGCGTGCGTGGCGCCACTACCGGTGCCATACGACGCCGGTGGTACCGTCGACTGATTTCGCTTGGATCTGAAACAAAACCACGTCTTGAGAAAGGGGGAAGGAGAAGAATGGCACAGAGAGAATAGGGCATATTATTACACTCCTTAGGCGACATTAGGTTGCATCTGTTACTCGACGTTTACTCGATGGATGGCGGAATGGCGTTCTATTCTAGAGCTATTCTACCAATCAATCGCGCCTTCGCGCGGTCGGATGTGAAACGACCGGCAGGCGCCAGAACCGAAAAGTGGCCACTGCTACACATCTACTACGATGATGCAAACAAAGAATCGCAAAATCATAATCGTCTAAGGAATGAATAATAGCGAAAGGCATCTAACGGACGGATGATGGAAGTGAGTTTGGGGACGCTTTTGGAGTGGTTGACAGTGCCTGGGTCGGCAACGTGGAACATCCCGCGAAGCATATGCAGCTAACGTTTGTGGTGTGATGTGTACGATAGAAACGGAAACCAGAATGAAGGGGAATCACTTACACCGGGCTGCTTTCGCCGTCGGCTTCGTCCTCGCTCGGTATCACCTTCTGATCGTCGACGGAGAATTCGAACGCCTGATGCGATCGCTGACTATAGCCACCGGAAACGCTCAGATCGGCGGTCGATGTAACGGACGTGTCGGCTAGCGATTTGCGGGAGCTTCCGAGCTGCGACGCATTATCTTCCGAGTCGTGAGTGTGCACTGTAAAGCAAGGGATAGTAAAGGAAAAAAAGATTTATTGTAAAATACGTACGATAGTACAGCAAAACCAAAATTGCTTCGTGTACAGTAAAAAGCCGGTGGAATTGAGGGCCAACAGTGACCAGTGAGACTAAGCTGGTGTCGCATCCGTTGCCGATATTTTTAAACCCTTACGTGCACAGTGCGTATGTGTTGTGGCGTAGCTCAGTGCTTTCTTACAGGCACGCAGGTTGTAGGTAATGGTGCGAGCAACAGAACGCAAAATAATTGCAAACAACATCGCTACACACCTCGCGCTACCGAATACTGTGGTGCCACTCAAACAAGAACTGATCGAAATAATTTGCCTCAAATGCAAACTCGCGGTAAAACTGCGTGTAAAGAGACAGAGGAAAGTGGTCACTAGCGCATCACTTGTAAAGGTGGCTAAGCTGCACGCTAGTATTACATACTATTCCGCTGAGACGACCTGTCTTACCTGTGTTGATTTGCTGAGTGGATCCTCCGGAGGCGGTAGCGATAAGTTTGAGATGGGCTATTTCTTGCTCTGTTATTTCGCGCCTGGAAAACGCAACGAAAGAAAGGTATGTTAGGATCAAACGACACATTGCGATGAACAGCGCAAAACCTACTTTAGCTTAACCGTTTCCGTCACTTCCTTTTCGGTTTCGGTAAACTCTTGCTTCCGCCGACCAATCTACAGAATAAAGGGGAAACCAACAGTTCATGAGTTTGTGGAACATTGCAAGCAGGGGATTAGTTTTTACCTGTGCAGCTGGTGTTGGCTCCACAAACACTCCGAACTCTTTTTTCGGCAGCTCAATCTCACCCGGGGGTGGTGGAAGCTCCAGGCCGGCTTTCCTCAGTTCTTCCATGCATTGCTCGAGGCTCTTGATAACCGCGTCGTCGTCGTATCCGAAGTCCGCGCAAAGCTGCGTCTGCGAAGGTAAGAAGGATAAAGGAAGGGTCCGGTGAGCGGAATTTCCGACGAACGGATGCGGATTGAATTGGAAGCATCTTCTGGACGAGCTGGTGCGCGCATTACCTGGATGTACTGCACGATTTGATCCATATCCCGCAGTTTGAGTATGCGGGTCTTGTGCATGCGCAGTATATTAAAGGCCATGGCTGTGACAACCTTCTCCCCGTCGAGCAGATAGATGTCCCAGACGCGCAAGCATAAGCTAAACGGTATCTGCATCGCGTCCAGCCCCGCAACGAGCGAGCACGAAACAACGGTAGCAATAGGACAAACGGAACACACCAACACACAAAACACACACAGCACACATCGTTATTGCGGAACAAAGTGCATCCGAGACCGCAATTGTGCAGTTGTTTGTTTGATGACGGTTTCGGCAAATCGGAGCCGCCCGGGTGAAGTGTGCACACGCCGATGCCGAATGCGGAAATGGACATGAAACGTAAACATAATTAGATGTGTTAAAGCACGAACGGAGAGTGGAACACGACACATTAAGCTTTACAAACAAGATCAGACACAAACGTACCCGTTCGATAAACACAACAAAGAACCATTTCAACGAGTAGAGAATCGAGTCGAGATTGCACTGGTCGAAGTGTTTCTTAAGCTTTGGTATGAATTTGGTAATGATTCGGTCGTGATGTGCAAGAAAGCGAGTCAGTTTCGGGAAGCCTGCGAAGAAGAATATCAAACGTTCGTGCGACAATTAGCATGAGGCCGTACCACACCGACACCGCAGTTGAACCCGACGACGACACATCACAAGTAGGTCGCGCAGAAAACGTACCTTCGATGAACAGACCGTGCATGGCGAACTTGGCGTCCGCCAACAGAATGCTCAGCGCCCAGAACGCTTCCTCCTCATCCATGTACATGAGCAGCACGCCGGCCAACCCTGACATTCCCTGGCAGTAGCCAACCTGGAAGGTGGAAGTATACGCATCATTAGCAAGCGACCACTGCCGCATCTCCGGGCGCTCACAGCTCACCTCCGAATTGTACATACTGTACGCCACCAGCACATTGAACAGGCTCCGCTGCATGTCGCTGTACCGCTCCCGGTAGAAGACATGATCGCGAAACTGGCGGTTCACGTCCTTGTCGATCTGGCGGGCCTCCGTGCTCCAGTTGCGGGCCAACTCCAGCATCTTCTTGTACTTGCCCGGTTCGCCTTCCATCACCACCTTGAGGTTGAGCAGCTTGCACCACACCTTCCCCCGGACCTTCTCCGGTATGCCCTTGAACACACGCTTGCGCACCTTCGCCTGGACCGCTTTGTCCTCCCAGGAGCGTTTTCCGGGCTGGGAGGAGATCCCGAGCAGTTTCAGCCACTTCTTCACCCGCTCCATCTCGATCTCGAGCGCCTTGGATTCGTGGGGTTCGCGCTTCCGCGGCAGGCGCTGATCGTGGATGAATCCATACCTGGAAGAGAGCAACGTGAGCAATTAGCATGCCTGCGGTATGCGAAAGTTCAATTGGTTGGGTTTCTATTTTCAGTTTGATTGGACGATGTTTTTTGTTCAAATCGAAAAGTATGATTCGAGCATACAAATGAGATACGCAATTGAAACTAAGTCTGTTCCATATAAGTAAGCCGGCATGTTTCCGGTTCCACAACAGACACACATTCCTGACGCCTACGGACGAACAAGTTTCGCTGAATCGCTCGTTCAACTGCAAAATAACATTCTATCTCGCTGCAACGGAAGTATTGGTGTTTGCTGTCACTTCACATTATGAAATCGAAATCGAAAGCGTTAATTTAGTATGATTAATTGGGGCTTGCGTACCGTCAGGGCGTCTGCTATATGAGAAGAATGAATAGATTTTGAACTTTGCATATAGTATTGATTTACCAACGGTAATAAATACCAACGATTTACTTAAATAAATATTTAAGTTTATCAAAAAGTAAAAGTATTCACTACTTTGAACGAATTTCGTTCACAACATCGTTTTTGGACAGGAAGAATTAAAGTGGAAAAACTTAGTATAGATACTTCCTAAAACTCAATCAGCAATATATCGTTTATTTTATTAATACATAAAAACTCAATAAATTAGGCTAGTCCTAGTTTTAATTTAGGTATCAAAGTATGTTCATTACAATTGAATTTCATACTAATTATTACAAACATTCATTATAAATATACAACACATGTAGTTTAATACTTTCCCTTTCCTTTTTTTAATTTCGAACTTTCCAAATTTTTAATATCGTTAAGTTTTGAAGATATTTAAGAAATACAAACAATAATAGGCTGCTGCCAATTCATGAGCCTTGAGATTTTGAGTCACATCAAATGCAATGCGTACTAGATGGTGTACTGATTGTTTCAAATGTAAATTTTGTTAAAGTTTATGTAAAATTTTTGAACAATCGTATCCTCTTCCTACGAAAATGGTAGATTTAATAATATTAGAACTAACATATATTGGTACTAATATCCAATTTCATTAAAAAAAAACTACGACTCAAAATTGAATTGAACATACTTCATCAACAGAGTGAATCCTGAAAAGTGAATTCAAAAGCTATGCTTATCAGTATTAAAAATGGAAGAACGCATTAACAATGTGATTTGTTAATGATAGTTGTATCGGTAAATGTTTTGGTTTGGCAATTTGATCATCAAATTAACAAAAACAAAACTCATAGGGAATATGCTAGAAACGTAAGGACGATTAACAGTAGTAAGTTCTTGTATGTACCAGTTTCCCAGGACGCCCATCCATCCTAGAACAGGGCGAATCGTTGCATAAAGCACATATTTGTCCGCTTCAAATGCTGCTATTTACACCGTATGAACCCAACGAAACAACCCACCCACGCGGTATGCCCTCCTCCTACAGATGTTTGCTCAGTGCCCCAGCCGTGTGGGAGCATGAAGTGGGTGAATGTGTACTGCAGCATCCCACCACCATCGGATACCCACCACCAACGACGCCTCCGTAAAGCTTCACAGATGTTTGCTCAGTGCCCCAGCCGTGTGGGAGCATGAAGTGGGTGAATGTGTACTGCAGCATCCCACCACCATCGGATACCCACCACCAACGACGCCTCCGTAAAGCTTCGAAAGAGCATTCGACGTGGACGTTCTTTCGCAAGCGCAACCATCTGCCTGACCCTGTCTATTGCTACATTCGCTTCGGTTTTACTTGGAACCCGCAAGGCAAATTCTAGTCGATAGTCGAAGCTGAAAATGAAACCCGAGCGTGATGCTGAGAAACTCACCTATCCGTCTGGTGGTACACTTCGAACTGGGGATCCTCCCACGGATCGATCTCGGCGCCCGGTTCCCGGCCCTTATCGTATCGCTGGAAAATCTTCTCCCGCG
>KZ068239.1:141353-153915 GCA_002091845.1 Anopheles cracens | reverse complement strand
CCTTCGCTCGCGCTATCAGTGCCTCCTCGTCCATTTTTTTTCTGCCGTTTCTTAGTAGGCGTGTGTTTGCGTTCTTTCGCGAAACAAAAGAGCCACCCGTTGACTCAAACTTTCACCAAAAGCAACACAATCGTTCCGTTTGGCAGCGAGTTCTCGTGGGTCCCTATTTTTCGGGTGGAACAGTTTTAGTTTGATCGGATGAGTCCGATTTCAGTCACGCACGCACACAAACACACACCGTACGTTTCGTCACTAGTTTCGTTGAAGCCGATAGATGAATCTATTGGATGGAGAGATGATGCACGCATTTCCGTCCGAATTTCGTATTATTATTCATCGCGCGCGGTGGCGATGGCCGCCTCCCGGACGTCGTTTAACGTCTTCCGCAGACACGTCGGAGGGAACCATATTCAACGCCGTTTTATTAATCACCGCGCGCTCAGCAGGCACGTATAATTGTGCCACTTAACATTTGACCAGCCGGCCAACACATTCGTATTCCAACGCCTTTTACGGTGAAACAGTTCACTGTTTTTGTTTCACCGCATCACGACGGATGCATTTGCACGGCGACAAACTAGCAACCGTTTTCGCAAAAGCACCTTTCTCCACGTTACTACCGGAATGCTGATGTCCGCAAGATGATGTAGTGCGTTCGTTCCGTGCAAACACTGGCCCTAACGCTCCACCGGCGAATGGGTGAAAGGCTCCACGCGTAAAGGTCGTTGAGTTTGCACCGATTAATTTCACCCGTCGCCGTCGCCCTGCGGTTGAGAATTTAATTAATGCAACGACGCTGTGCGCCACTTTGCGGTATGAACGTACAGTAGCCGGGACAGGATGTGTCCGCTAGTAGGCGTCGTCGTTGTTGAAGTAGACGCTGCAAACGGAAGTAAGTAGCAACAGCAGCGTCCAGCGAGCTATCAACACAAATCACTCTCGCATCAATCGCAGCGTCCACTGTTGGCATCCATACCGCCTTATCTTGCTGTCGCCTTCACGATGTTGTCCGGCTGTGTGTGTTGTCGTGCCGCGTTGTTGTTCAGCTTTTTTGTGCGTAAAGTGGACACATTACACCGCGTCACTTGCGTTTGTTTGCTCATGCACCTGTCATGAGGCTGACTTTGCCTTCTATTATCAACCTCGCCTCGCCTACTTTGGCATGCGCCACCACGTTTGCCACTAGTTTTCCACGGGCAGCCTTTCTCCTGCCATCACCATCACCGCCTACCACTTCTCGCTACCAGCGATCTGACCCACTTCGGTCCCCTCCGGGGGCCCGGAAGCGTGCCACACTCATTAACCGTCTTCCAGGCGCAGGTTCCGGACCGAGAGAAAAGAGCACACTGTTGTGCAGTGGAAAACAACACAACAGGGTTTGGGCTTTTTTTCTGTAGCAGCAGCCGTGGGCACTACGAACACACAGACCACACAGACTGTTTTAGCTGGTCGGTAAATTAGCTTACTTGTTGGATTTTTTCGGGTTTCAGTCGTTGGCACGGGAAGATTGTGCAATAAAATCAATGTTTTACACGGTTTCTCGACACTTTTTTGTACGCACACGGTACAGAGGTGCACCTGTTTACATGGGATTTGATACGATGAGCAGCGTTAGCTTTACACAGCGAACAACCTGATATCCCAACCCATCTAATGTATGAGGCAAAGTGTGAGAAACTTTACCTAAAACACTGACTAACACTGGTGGAACAATTTCGTGCCTATAAATTGTTTCCGACTACCCGCACTCGGAATCGATTGACACTTTGGTCGGAAAACGACCACGACGATGTTTCACTGTTTGCACCAACACTGACCACACGACACACACGGGGGCTCGCTAATGCCTTTCTTTTCTTCGTGAGCCAGCGCCAGCCATTTGAAGGCAACATAAGAGTGCGCTGTTGGTGGTGGAGATCGGGAAAAAAGTTATGCTCTTCGTTTATGCTTTCACGTATGCACCACCGCACGCATACATGCGCACTTTGATTGGTGAGGGAAGAAATGTCAAAACAGTGCCGAGCTGTCTGTCAAATGCCAACAAAATATGAATTGTCACAAAAACAAAAGCGTTTTCAAATTATGTTACCTATGGTTCAATACATTAACTAACAAATAGCCGGAGATCGTCTTGTTATTAAAAAGCTTTATTTTTAGAATGACAAAACCATAACAAACAATGACAGGTACCAATCAGCTGTGGGAATTCTGCACTGACAGTTCCGCACAATTTTGTAAACATTTCCCAATTCAACGCAATCGACTCATTGCTCGCGAGTTTGTGTGGTAATCATTCTGCATCGCTAGGATGAATGTCCTCCAAGGACTGGGCAGAATTGCCCATCAATCGCTACGCAGAAACATAAGGTAAGAGTTTTTGCAAAAGATTATTTATGTAATGAACACCCGGTGTCACTGTGTCGGTTCCGCTTTCAGCACCTCGCTTGCCCGCCGGTCCACCTACGAGAGCGATGGCAAAACGTCGGTCACGATCCTGAACAAGGAGGCAGAAGCCGGGCTGATGATCAACTCCTACAGTCAGTACGGCTTCCGCCTGAACAACGACATGGTCGTCGTCGGACCGATGGCCATCTTCTCCCGCACCGTGCTGTCGTGGAACGTGGAAAGTCACGAAGACATCAACGACGAGTCGTTGAGTTTGTTCTGTGCGATCGAGCCGAAAATTGACGTGCTCGTGGTGGGAATCGGTGACAACACGATCACGCCGGCGTTCTCCAAGAAGATCATCGACTTTATGAAGCGTCACAAGATCAACGTGGAGGTGCTTGGGACGGAGCAGGCCTGTGCGACGTTCAACTTTTTAAACGCGGAAAACCGGGTCGTGGCCGCGGCATTGATTCCGCCCATAACGTTGCGCATCAATGAGGATGATCTCATGCAGAAGCAGATAGCGATGAGCAGAACGTTCGAGGTGTCGGATAAATAGGTTGGCTGCGGGCGCCGTCCTGGTTGACGAACATTTCCTGTACATAATAAAAATAGTGCTGTTTGAAGTTTAGACAACATTAATCTTTGCGCGATTCTGCCGTCTCCATGTATAGTATCACACTCCACTCCACTAGACACTCCACTCCACTACTGAAAGACCGAAATGAAACGAGAAACAAGCTGTTTTAAGAGTCCTTATTCATAATAAATTTGTTTTTTATTTTATTTTCTTTTTCGTATTTTTATGGTATCTTTTTACACAACATAAAAAGACATTTTAAATCACAATAATCGCGCTTTCCGGCGTTTCGGTGTTTTCTTTTCCTCTATCCCGTATTCATTTTTTTATAATGGTCAGTCAGCGCACCCGAAACGAAATACGGCGGACGCACGCAAACACACACTCGCGAAGCGCACCGCGCCTCACCATGTCCCCGCGGTGTCGTAAACCATTTTTCCTACCCCACTGCACTAGAAACGTTTTTTTACAGTTTTTACGTACACTTTTTTTGTTTTTGGTAGCATAGATTATGATCAGCTTACGCAGCTTTTTTACGTCGGTCCTTTTTGTAAGTTTCTGTTTTTCTTGTATCACCCTTAGCTTATGATTTCCTCCGGTTTTGAAGATTTTTTTGTTTGCTTGTGTTTTTACGCTGCAACACTCTTAAAGCTATCCGATAAATTGGAATTATTAATCAACTAGATCCGCTCATACGTTCATACCTAGGACAAGGCTCGTTTGAGTTCTTTAGCGAAACAAAAAAAAAACAAACAAGCCCTTACTGCGCTCTCCCCCTCCTCTTCCCTATGCCCGCTATACCCCCTGAATGAATACAAGCAACTAAACAAGCAGACAGTTGCGCAAAGTGAAACGTAAACCGCTGGTGAGAGACCCTTCGCCTTCGTCCCCATTATTCTAGTGTTGATGTAGATGTATATAGCAAAAATGATTAACCAAAAACTATTTTAACCGCAAAAAAACGTATAAAAAACAATTTAAAGGTCCTTTTCATTCCCACCCCACTTTCCCCCAGGCAAAGGGACCACCAACCAACGACAAACAAACAAAAAGCCTTCGAAAGGAAGAGGAGCACATGACATGGCGCAGTATGATGATGGCGCGGCGACAGTATGCGTATGCGATGAAAAGGGATTTAAATATTACGTTAACCATAACTATGCCCATAACGGTGCGTTCGATTGAATTCGCCTTGTTGATGTCTCTCGAAACAGATTACACTGTGGGGAGATATTGCATGATTCGCTGGCTCGGCGTGGCTTGGCGGTGACGATTTACACATTCCGAAGCAGCGTGTGTGGTGGTTGTATGTGTATGCAAGATGACTTACCCCCCCCCCTCCCCCTTCCCCTAAAGCACTGCTCAATCACCCCCGCGTCGACCGGTGGCCGTGGGTCATGCGGTAATGCGAATGTTGGACTGGTTTGGTTTAGCATCCTGCTGCAGCAGTACGTTGCGCCCGCTGGTACTACTGCTGCTACTGCTCGGGGCTGTGGCGCTGCCGCTGGTGGTCGTGCTGGCGATGTTGCTGGCACTGCCGCTGCCCGTGCTGGCGTTCCAGTCGGCGACGTGGTACGGTGTCGCCGGCTGGTAGAGCGTTACCGAGGCGATGTAGTTGTTAGGCATCACCTCGAATATCATGTCCTGGTAGCCGTAGCTGAACGTCGATCCGAACACGTTCGCCGTGTTGGTCGAACCGACGCGGTGCAGCACGACGGGTCGTTCGGCCGGTGCCAGACGGGATGCGGTTGCGTCCCACTTGGAGTACGCCGTTATCGTGACGGGTGCATCCAGCGGTGCATCTTCGGTGACTCTGCCGGAGAGAATTTGGAGGGGATTAGTGTGATGATAAGGCTAGCAAAGTCAGTAACAGCAACTTTACGACCACTTGAAAAGATAAATAAAAATATCGCCCAACTAAGTTGGAGAAAATATCGAAACACGGCATAGAATGATTTTTGCACATTCTTACACATTCTTTGCACATTCTTGGGTGTTTGAAAAAAAACCCGCTGAATGGGCTTTCCTCACACTATATTTCAAACATGACGCAATACAAAATGCATTTAAGATCAGAACACTGTTCCTGATCGCTACAAAATTGGTTCTTTCGCTACGATAAGGAACCAAACAGGACTTGTAGTGATCGCACTTTAAATTCCATGCCTTATTGTAAAGCATGCAAACTTTCAAACTGTTTATGTAAATTTGCTACATATAAGAATGCAATCTATCTCACAAAACGCTTCAATAATGTTTTTTTTTACACTTTCTTGCGTTATGTATGAATAAAATTCCTCAAACGCTAATCCGAACCCTAAACATTTTGTAACGAACAATCGATATTCAGTGAATGTTTAGTTTCCGTCAACTTTATTCCTTTTTCATAATGCAATAAAAAAAATAGCTTGTAGAAAAAGCTGTGGATAGAATTATTTCTATAAATTTGACAATAAATTCAATTTTACCATGAAATCTATGGAAAGTACTGTTCGCTTCTTCGTTTTACATGCGAAATCAAGACGTTCCGCAATCTTTTCGGCATTGGGGGTTATTTACCGATTGTAAGATTATACCCGTAGCTGGATAATGTTTTGCACTGCTCGTTCGTTCATTGTTATAGTTTCTTATGTTCACGATCGAATAATATTGGCATATGTTCTACATTAAATGCTGTACTAAATTCAATTAAGAAAACCAGAAATTCGATTAAAACATAAATGATAGTAAATAATTTGAAAATCAAAACTCTGGGAATCTCTAACTAATATTTTCTGATTGTTGTTACGAAACACGAAGTACTCTCAAAAGATGTTGGCAGTGATCAAAATTGAAAATCATGATCTAACACTCTCAACATGATTTGGCAAACTTGTACTTGTACATTAACTGGCTCTACGGAATGCTTTGAATAGCAGTCTCGCGATGTAATAGTGATAACTCATGCAATTCTTTTTTAGAAAAACAGTTACACCTCAGTGAAGAGCGTATATAACATTAAAAAATAGCTAAAAGTGTCCCATTAAGCCACCCAAACCGTTTCACTCAGCGCACTTACTTGTCTGCTGCCAACTGCAGCTGAAACTCGCACCGATGGTACATGTTGAAGTTGTAATGGCCCGGGTAGTTGGTGTGCATGATGATCTTCTTCGTTTTGTGCGTGCGCGCATCGAACAGCACGTCGATGCCGAGGGTGAAGTAGTTGAAGAAGAAGTCACTCCGCTTCGACTGAACACGTCGGTGGGCGCTCGGGGAATGGATTTTCATTTTGTCTTCACTTTTGAAAAATACTCTGAAATCACACACACCCACATCAGACACACACATACACGGTTATAGAGTGGGCTTCCGGACCAGGTCAGCTGCGACAGTGTGCCGCCGCGCCGGTGTTCCTACCTCGACGGTGCACCAAGATTGCTCGCCACATCCTGGCAGCTGTCGCCGAAAAGGATTTCCCGTGTTAGGCACTGCTTCCGCGGTTCGAGCGAGCGGATCGAACCCTCGGTGTACAGCTGCAACCGCAGGCCGCGCGTACCGTGCGCACTGCGCAGCACGGTGGCCGCCTCCAGGTAGAGCTGTTGGTGGTAGCACGAGAGCGGCAGGGCCGGCGGCCGACTCTCCGCCACGTTCACGCCGGAGTAGATGGCCATCCGGGAGACGACCGGGGAGGCACCGCTGGGGAAGTGCAGCGAACCGAGCCCGTGCGCGTAGCCGGGCTGCAGCTTGCTGTCGACCGGGAAGTAGAAGCTCAACCCACGGAAATGCAACGCGAACAGCTGCTTCGCCGCGTCGTACACGCCCGGGTGGGTCGCCCCGAACGAGTGCTCGATCTCCTCGATCGACGGCACGACCTCGGGCGAGTTAAACGGCATCGAGCAGTACTTTAGCTTGACCAGCTTCATGTTGAACACCTCGATCGTCTTCAGCCGCTGCTGGACCGGGTCGAATATTAGGCGGATGCCGTCCTGGGGCAGGTTTATGATTATGTCTACGCTCAGTGGATTCTGAAAGAGAGCGTGGAACGATTAGAGAGACCGTGTCGCGGTGTCTTCTTCGAAGCAGTGCTTTGAGGGATCTTACCGCGTCGGAATAAAGCACCTGTACGCCTTTGATAATTCCTACTTGAGATTGAATGATGGCCACTGCTTGAGAGAAATGCATTCCTGAAACGATGGACCATCATGCGTACCGATAAGTGCGTAAAACACACGAAGTCATGACAAATAGAATCATAAAATATCAAAACATATTTCGATGCACTTTTTGATGACCTATTTTATACGTTTGTAGCGTATATTCTAAAAATATCACCCTTCCTATCGACAGTGCATCAAATCTCAAACAGCGATAAAATGAACCGGACGTCCAAAGCCCAAACATAAGCCCCAAGTAAACAGGCTGCGCTTCCGCAGCAACAACAAAGGCAGCAACAAAGCAACTACCACACAACAACAAAAAAACAACACCTATGCGATATTGCAACTGTGTTGTTTATTTTCCCTCCTGCGTCCATCACGCAATCTCAGACTGTCAGCTGATTCGCTGCGTGTGTATTGGTGCGAAACAACACATCCAGCCGTTGCATCTCACCACTACCGTGACACACTTCCATCTGGTGGCTGCGTATGACGCGCGTTTCTACCTTGTAGGAGGGAGCAATGCAAACACACACACACTGACACACGTTCACACATCCCATATAAACACATACACAAAATCGGACCAGCCCAACAGCAGCAGCGCAGCCACACACCGTTCGTTCGCAGGCACAAGGAAAAAAAAGAAACGGAAGAAAAACACACAACAAAAGGAATCGCATTCGAAACGGGCCGCCCTTCGCAGGGCCATGGGGGGAACGAAATGCGAAATTCGAGTCGCCCCAATGTTACTTTCGCGAATGATCGAAAGGGCACTTTCGTGGTCGTTTGCTGTGTTTGGTTTGCCAAGGTCACACACTGTTGGCTGCCCAGGCGAGCAGATCGTAGAATACGACGATATTACGCTGCTGGCATGTATGTTGTGCGTTGTACATGGACATATTTTGCCTCATTGTCGTTTCTTTTTTGCATGTTTTGCTTTTGCGCGCACGGAGCCAACGGAAAATTGTATTAATCATGGCCCGTTCGGGTCGGAGACGGATGAGCAGACAGCCAAGTTTGCCCCAGAGAGATCGAGCAATGTAGATGTTTCATCACACCACTCATCATCGCCCGTCGGGGGTTTGTTGTGTGAGGGAGTTTATGTTGCCCTCGGCGGAGCTTACCAAGAACAAATTCCCAATTCTCGTTGGTCGAACCGAGCGAACGCTCCGGAGTAACTTCGAGATCGAGCATTCTGTTCGAGGGTGCGTGTAATGCAAACTACGTCTCGTTTGAGGTGAAGAAAACACTGTTTGGTTCACAACTGGCACGGAGGAAACGCTAGAAAACGGATTTTTTCACACTCCGTAACTCTTTTACGCAGTTTTCTTTGTTTTTAATGCAACTTGTGTTTGACACAGCCTTCGTCAGGTTTGGCTCGGCTGTGTTCGTTAAAAGTTGAACTTTTATTGACGTTTCCCCCGCTGACGTACACTGTGATTTTTTGTCCGGAAGAGAAAAAACTTTGCTGCAGCTGCTATTGTATGTTATTTTTCAATATAACTTCAACGAATTGCTGCTGAAATGCTAATTGAAACATCCTTCTAAAGAACCAACATGAGTAGCTAAGCTGAAAAAGCCTGGATGGTGTGTTGATACCTTTGTGTGCAGAACACTACAACAGCAACTGAACGAAACATCCATCAGCTGTCATCCATAGCATCCTTTGCCCGCTGTCATCCGCCGAAAGTGTCAACGACGAAGTGCTGCAAAAAGGGTACAGAAAAATCGAACCTCATCGTAATTTAACAATTTTGCACGGTCAGCCTGCGGGCACATCGGTTTTGTGCGTTTTCATGTTATCGATGAAAACGTGCCCAGTGCTACCCTCGTGGTCGGTTTTGTGCAAACAGGCGTCAGAGTCGGCACCGGAAGCATACAGTGCTCCCCCGTGTACACACAAGTGGTATTTGAACAAGCGAAGCCCTGTTCCCAGACGTGCACAGCAGCAGTGAGTCTGTGTGTGGGGTCGTCTGTTTGCGCAATAATTCTCCAGCAGTTGGCTGCAAAAAGTGCATGAAGCCCGTTGCGATACGTGAGGTGTATCGATCGGTGGCTTTAACGTATCGCGCACCCTTGCTGTGCCGTTGTTGGCACAAACTTCTGGCGGTGAAGAGATCGATCGTGGAGAGGAGTGCACCTGATTGTTGTCAACGTAAACATCGCTGCGAGAGCCTGCCTGTGTTAACCACAAACGTCACATTCCGCGTTGCAAACATTCAGAAAAGTGGTAGACTCTACTAGCGCATTGGGACGTAGAAAAACGACTACATATTTGTGGTATTTCCTGTGCGTAACGATCCTGTTACTGTTCGCAGCATTCCACCGCTTCAGTTATCCGGGGATTCGTGTTGGCACGAAAGTGGCACTGAGGGTGATATCCTAAATAGCGATAGATACGAAAACACGTATCTAAGCGATATCGCAACATCTCTCGTGATACGGTGAAGATGTTGACAAGGAAAAAGGCGGCCTACTTTGTCCACTAGACTCACGATATCATCATCATCATCGCCGTCAGCGTGCATCACTGGCTCTCCACTCGCTCCCTAATTACGCTACACGTGAGGCGAGCGATTATCGATAAAAGGAAGGCAAATCGCGTCCGAGGAAGGAAATCCATCAAGTGCCTCTCGGCGCCACCATCCTTCGCTGTCCGCCGGATAATGTTCTGCCACCATCACCTCCAACAACAACAACACCATCAGCTTCGTCCAGCAGTGTTGTGTTATGTTTCGTAAGTCCTATTTGGTGGATGAATTCACCAACCGAATCGACTGTTTTTTATGTTAAGTGATTAGAAACAGGCCTTTTAATGTGGTGTAATGTTTACTTCCAGGATGAATCGTGTACAGACTGCGAAACGAATGGGCCGAACCTTTGGATATGCCTGCAGAAGAACTGCCTGCACATCGGGTGCTCGGAACAGTACAAGGACCACAGCACGATCCACTTCCAATCGAACCGCACGCATTGCATCCACATGAACCTTTCTTCCCAGCGCATTTGGTGCTATCTGTGCGAATCAGAACTGTTCCTCTCGAAGCATCTTCACCCGCAGCAGCAACTGCAGCAGCAGCACCATCACCATTACCACCATCGGCGAACGTCGGTCGTTAGCAATGACTCCAGTGACACCAGCCGCTACTCGTCGGTCAACAACGACAAGCTTATCGTGCACGCGGACAAGCTTATATCGGGAGCGTCGGCGGCGGCGGCAGCTGCCCAACCCGGCCCCGGTGGCTACGGTGGCGATTCCTGTGATAGCAGCGGAGAGGAGGATGACTTCGAGCGCCACGGCAAGTGGAACGGGTTGGTCGGTTTGCAGAATCTCGCCAACACATGCTACATGAACGCGGCCCTGCAAGCGCTCAGCAATAGTCCCCCGCTGACGGGTTACTTTCTCGACTGCGGGGCCATTCTCGAGACTGACCTGCTCGGTGGCACAAATCCGGCCGTTACGAAGCCGGGCCTGGCGAAGCATTACCACAAGCTCATCCGGGAGATGTGGTGCAAGAACCGGCGGTACGTGGTGCCAAGCGGTATCCTATGCGGCATCCGGATCGTGCATCCGATGTTCCGCGGCTACCAGCAGCACGATACGCAGGAGTTTCTGCGCTGCTTTATGGATCAGCTGCACGAGGAGCTGAAGGAGGTGACGGCACCACCGCCACCGGACGTGCTGACGCGTGCCCTAGCCGACGAGTTGGACGAGCGACCTTCGCCGTGTTCGTCACCGTCGCCGTCGCAGTCGGAGGGTGAGTACGAAACGTGCGACAGTGGCGTCTCGGAACGGTCCAGTCTGTCCGATGATCAACTGTCGCCGACGAAGCAACGGCCGGCCGGTGAGCGTTTCCAACGGCTGTCAGCTCGTTCGACCAGCCCCACCGGTGGTGAGGGGTCACTGGTCGCAAACCAAAGAATCGTTGCGTCACCCCGATCGCGCACCAGCTCCATCCGCCAGCAGTCACCCGTGGGAAGCGCTCGGTCGAACGTGAGCAGCGTTTCCACGGCGAGTGTGTCTGGTACGGGCGGTAGTCCCGGCAGTGGTGGTGGTGGTGGAGGTGGAGATCCCTCTGATTCCGGTGCCGGTACGGCGAAGGAAAAGCTGCCACAACGCTCAATCATCAGTGATATCTTCGACGGGAAGCTACTCTCGTCGGTACAGTGTTTGACGTGCGACCGTGTGTCGACGCGCGAGGAAACATTCCAGGACCTTTCGCTGCCCATTCCCGGCAAGGACCATCTGGCGGTGCTGCATCAAACGCAGGGCATGGGCTCGTCGTCCGCGTCGGGTTCGGGTGCGTCGGTTTCGAGTGGTGTTGCCAGCAACGCGTCCAGCGGAGCTGGAAGTGGTGGTACCGTGGGCAGTGGCTCTAGTGGAAGTGGTGGTGGTGGAGGTGGCGTTACCTGCTCGGACGCCGTTTATCCCGTGAACGGTGACAGTTGGCTGTGGTGGTTCTGGAACTCGCCACTCTGGAGTTGGGTGCGCTCCTGGTTCTGGGGTCCGGCCGTGACGCTGCACGACTGCATGGCGGCGTTCTTCAGTGCGGACGAGCTGAAGGGCGACAACATGTATAGCTGCGAGCGCTGCAATAAGCTTCGGAACGGGGTGAAGTATTCGCGTGTGCTTGCCCTGCCGGAGATGCTGTGCGTGCACTTGAAGCGCTTCCGGCACGATCTTTCGTACAGCTCGAAGATTTCCAGCCCGGTGCACTTCCCGCTGTACGGGCTCGATATGCGGCCGTACCTGCACAAGGACTGCAAGTCGGAGGTGACCTCGTACGATCTGTGTGCGGTCATCTGCCACCACGGGACGGTCGGTAGTGGACACTACACTAGCTTTGCTAAGCACGACCCAACCGGCAAGTGGTTCGAGTTCGATGATCAGCTCGTCACGCAGGTCACACCGGAGCACGTGCAGAGTTGCGAGGCGTACGTGCTGTTTTATCGCAAGAACAACGCGAAGATGGCGACGGTACGGGCGCAAGCGAGCAATCTGCTGACGATGCAGGAACACGCGTCTGACATTCGGTTCTACGTGTCGCGCAATTGGCTGCATCGGTGGGTACATTTCCGGTGGAACGTGTGGGTAACCACTCGAGCTAATGTGTTCCTAAATCGTGTTCCGTTTTTCGCAGCTTCAACACGTTCGCCGAACCGGGTCCGATCGACAACTGGACGCTGCTCTGCCCGCACGGTGCCTTCCCACCGAACAAGGCGTCCCACTTCTCCAAGCTGGTCGTGCCATTCCCGCAGGCCCTGTGGGACTTTCTGTACAAAAAGTTTGGCGGCGGTCCGGTGTGCAATCACATCTTTCCGTGTCACATCTGCAAGAAGGCGGCCGAAACGCTGTCTCGGCGACAGCGCTACGAGCTGGAAACGTTCACCGCCTACAATGATGATTTCCAGGTAATGGATCGAGGCTGGTGACACAGCTTCGTCGTATGACGTT
>KZ068239.1:110143-121922 GCA_002091845.1 Anopheles cracens | reverse complement strand
AGGAGACACCCGCAGCTGTTGATGGATGAGAGGGACCCGGGTATATATTATCTTCGGCAGAAGCGCCGTGCTGAAGTGGAGCCGAACATAACGACCACAGTGCGGGAACATAGGGGACCAACCTCTTAGCTGACTGACCTACGACGGCCCAGGCGCTTGTGCGTAATCCTCAAAGCGAGGTCTGTCTGTCTGTTATTGGCACGGTGTTCAAAACTTCGTTCTGCCATTGCAAGGTCTCTAATGATAGTTTTTAGCTGTTTTCAGATCTATTGCGTCCTATTCCACAGACTTGGGAACAGATGAACGATTGTTGGTGGCAGCGCGGCGCTGTCTCGTTAAGCAAATGACCTAGAAGTGAGCGATCCTCCCACAAAATGTATTCACGATCTTGCATCTTACCACCTTCCGGATCCATAGTGCCTCGTCGTGCCAGGTTGTTTGTGTGGGCTTCCTCCTTCGATTCTGCCTCTATCACGCAAACAATTAACACCTTGTACCCGGTGATCCGGTACTGCCATCCCGCTAAAAGCAGATGTGGTGTGACTGTCTAAGGCACATTTTTCCATACCCTTGATAAGTGTCCATTTTCGAGGGTTCGTGAATCGTGCCGAAATCGATTTTGCTCCTCTAAAGTGCACACGGTGCTTTTGATAGCCGTACGCTAAATGTCGTACCCACCATTCTGGTTTTATCACCTCGGTTGGGCACATTTTTGCAGTTATAACCGCATCTTTCATGACACCTTGTGATGGCGTGAGTAGTTTGCGTTACGGTGGAATAGAATGGTGAATACCACCGCCGTATTGGAAATCGACTAAAATGTAGTATCAACTACGCACGGAACCTACTGTTTATGATTTGCAGCGTCGAGTGCAATTAAACTCAGCGTACGTTTCTGATCGCTAATTAAGTTAAGCACTAAGACTGTGACCTCCAATGGAACCGTCGCTGGAACTACGCAAATTCTTGTCCACCCTATTGGTTACGTGACAAAGAAATCTTAACAGCGTGGGTAAGTCCAACAAATGATGCACGTTAGGTTGTCATAAAAGTTTGTTGCTTTTGTGTGCTTCTAATTCCATTACAAGTCGTAGAGTTGTAATGGCAAAGGTCAAGGTAACACACTTTCATCGATGAGAGATCTATTGCTATGGTGATGGAAATTCCCAGCGAAGGATGGAATTTCAAACAAATCGAAGCGAAAAACTTCTCAACGGCGTAGTTTATCGTTTAACTGTGCGCTTGATTGACTTACGTACCGCTCACCGGCAGGATATTGATCAAAGTTCGATGATGACGATGATGATGATGGATGGCGCTGTCCAACATACCGAGGCGCATTGTGCACTCTTCCGCTTTCCCACCGGCGGAAGGAAACCGTCAAGTGGTGGTTAAAACGGAGTCGCTCAGCAAGCTTATCAAACTTCTTGACCTCTGACAGGACAGGTTTTGCCTGTTCGCCCCGGAAGGTCATCTCGCGAGCGACGGGAGGGTAAGGCGTGTTGTGTTGTTGATTCTATTTACAGGCCTAGACCGCCGTTCGCGTGTTCTTGACCTCCCTCAAGTGCTCAGCGCGGGTGGCGCTGCGTTGCTGTATTGGTGGACCATTATCAAGAGTGGCCTGCGTGTGTGTGTGTGTGTGGCCGGTCTAGTGGATCGATCCAGGCGTTCGATGCAGGTGGCGGGAGCGAGCTGTACTAGCCGTAAGTCTACGTAGTCGACTTAGGCGTGACGTTCGCCGGCATGTGTATTGGTCTGTCGAAAGGATGATAAAAAACGCACGGACACACGGACAGCGGTGTAGTGTACCGGCACACCAATACTCCAACCGGCACCACGCTATCGATGGGGAGGAGGCTACAACGCGCCGAGGTGTATTTACTACATGCAACGGACACAGTGTTCTGCTTCGTTTTTTTTTTTGCAAGATAGCCGGCACCGTCTCCGGTGTTCGGCTCTTGCACACGCCGATGGACATGCTCCTCCACCGATCGAAACCTGAACCTGCGGAGCGCTTGTCAGTCGATGGGTAGTATTCGCCGGGACAGCACTTGCCTCGCGTTGACTCTCGCGTCTGTGCGGGACTTGTAGGTCCCCATAGCTGGGCTACCTACCGTTGGCTCCTGCCCAACCTGCAGTTACAGCTTTGCGCATTCGAAAGTCCTGTAAGTGGCATCGCCATCGACACCGAGAGGTAGTTCTTCCATAGAAGGCTTACTCGGTATTGACATCCGTGTCGTGCATCTCTCTCTCTCGCAAAACTGTGTCGAAAATAGGCGCACCACCTGAAGCCAACGGGAACGGGAAAACGGCAACAATCCAAAGAAGTGGGAACAAAAATACCAAGTCAAATCTGCCTGTGCCGGTGTCACTGTTTGTCAGTTTCATCAGTCCTCTTCTCGCGCGCCCATGGAGGAAGTGACCGAGTGGACGAAACAGTGTACCATTTCGGTCGGATCTGCCACGGACGTGGAGTTTCGTCCGCGTACACGCCGCTGTGGACGTTTGCTCTCGTTTGCGACTTGGTGAACAGAATTGGTGGGCAGGTAGTAACCGTGAAAGACTGACATCGGTCCCAGCGATTGTGATGGATTGTAGTCCTTTTTCAGCGTGCAGTTACTTCATCGGTGGCTGCAAACTTGTTTTTGTCGTGAAGAAGTAACCTATTGGCTCTGGCGCAACGAGCGCACAGAGGATCTGCGAAGGACAGAGGTTGCGCGAGCGATGGATGCTGCAGGATACGACGGTGTACAGTGGACAGCTGCACGTATGCTGTAGACACGCTAAATACGCCGTGCCTAATCTGTGATCTGTGATAGCTGAAGGGGTGTTGGAACCGCTGGTACCTAGTGTGTGTCCGTGTGTGTTTGATTGTGTGATATTATAGTTTACTTCCTCCGTCCGTACACGTACACGGACGCCAACTCCCTCGGAAAACAACTTGAACCGCGGCGAACGTGACCTGCGTGGAGCAATTGAAAATAGGCAGTCCTTCCATTCGAACAGTTTGCAAAATGACGCGGAAAAACATTATCAAATTTTCGTACGATAGTGGTAAGTAATAGTTGCGAGCAGGTTGAGTAGCAAAGAGTTTGGAAGGCACTAGCGATATGTGGATTTGAATTAATCACTAGAGAGTAATGTATTAAAAAAGTCTAAACTTACGCCCTATTAGAAGAACTTGGAGATGCAAATATGTTTTTGAATATCATCATCGTAGCCTCAAGGTGTTGCATACGACGGGTATGAAAATAACCGAAGGGTACACACATTTCTTCAAGCAGCAGCTTTCGGGCGAAGGACGAACAATTAGCCCTAATTGCATTACGAGCACGCAAAATGAGATTTTTGGTCGTCAATGCTCCAAGCGACCTCCGTCCGATTATCAATTGACGTCAGGCCTTCGTAGACGTCGTCGACTCATTAGCTGGATTATTTTCCCATCGCTAACGAATCCAAACATTGCGAGCATTCCAACACTTGGAGGTGGGATGCAACATGTGGCAGAGGAGGATGCATTTTCGTCAGCCGTAGATCTGGCTCAAAATCGCGATCGTGCTGATTTGCCGGGTTGCTTGTTTGTAAACTATATTCGATTATTTCTTCCCGCTTCGTTGCACAGTGAGCTGCAGATTTCAATGAAGCTTGGAGTAGATCGTTCCAAGAAAGACAAACGTATCAAACTTCCTTGAGTATCTTGAGCTCGATCTATTCTCGGTGATGAAATGAACAGTTGAAGAGTTTTCTTTCAACAGTACATCCATTGTTTCTGTTACCAATTGATTGTTTTAGTCGCTAGAGGCGATCCTTATTGTGTGAGGTTGCTTTCCAACACAATTAGAAAGTGACTTACCGTCAAATTAACAGTGCTGCACGTTGCAGCGTTTCTGCACCGCGTGTCCCTCCAGGGCATATGGGTATTATTATTTCATTATTCCTGATCGCGGCCCCCCTCCAGACACACGTGGCCCACGTTCGGCAGTGGGGATACCTTCTCCTTTCCTTATTGGATCACCTCGAGGCGGCGGCAAGTGTCGGGTAATTATTGTGGACATTTATGATTGCCCGTGATCGGATTACGACCCTGCCCGTCCGGTGTCGCGCGCATGTGCACGGAACACGGACTATGGAGCATGACTAGGGTGGGATCCATAAGAGCCGCTTTGTGGCCCACCACACACACACACACACCCCCGCTCCGCAATCTCCGGTAGAAGTGCGACGAAAGCGCGATTGGTCGGAAAATGCTACATTTGCTACATTTCTGCACAGATGGCGTGTTACGGGGCACGAGCTGCGCCATTCGCGTGGCTCAGCGTTTTTGTATTTATCTTTAGCGAGCATCGATCGTACACCCGGACCCGGACGATGATCGCAATCCTATTTTCGAATACGGGCACGTGCCGGCGAGACGAATGTTTACAATTAGCGCGTATCGACTTTTGTTTTTATTTTATTTTTCTTCTATAAACGCCTCTGCGTTCGTTTTGCTAATCGTTTGCGATCATTTGCTGAACACACTCCCTGGGAGTTTGGAGTGTTTCGATAGCTTGCCGAACATGATTCAATTTTTAATGATATTTTCCCCGAAAGAAGTAAACTCCGCGCCGTTCGGTTTTAGGGAGGAAGTTTACCGAAGTGATTTGGTGGGTTATTTATTTTGTTTGCGCGTATTGGCCCGAAGTGTGGACATTAATGAGTAAATAAATAACCCCCGGTCGGTTGGTTGGAAAAGATCTTCAGATATTACCCGAGACAAACTAATTCATTGCTTATTTAGTTTAAAGGAGTCTCACTCACATGCACAGTGATGGACAAATGGATAACATCACAGATACTCTACATTGGTGTTTTATCGCTCATATGGAGTCAAACTAGACGAAAAAAAGCTGCGATAACCTGTGTTCGCTTAACGAGATTTCAAAAGTGAGATGTTTTTACCAATTCCTGAAAAAAAAGAGTTTCTTGGTGAATATGTTTTGTAATGTGTTCCAAAATCCAAATTCCCGCTGGTTGATCTTCTAGTTTTGAATCTCATTTTTCATCCTAAATATTGATTTATCCTTCTTCGTATTTGTATTACTTTCCATGTTTTAGTAATTCGATCCTTCACATATTTCATATATTAAGATATTTATTATATTTTGTGAAAATGATACGATCACTTTCGGGCTTTAAAGGCACTTATAAACTGATCGTTGCCAATGTTCCTGTTTTCCAATTCTGTCACATATTCTGTTGCTGGACTCAACTGTAAAGCTCTGGATGTAAACGATGAAACTTTTCGTCGCGTGTACTCTCCAGCAATTTAATATATGCACAGTTTTGTGAATGATTTGCTGTTAAATAAGTAAAAATTAGTCAACAACTTTCAACATCGATACATCCTCGCATATGTTTGTAGACTAAAGATACAGTTTTCATCGCTTTTTTTAAGCCATAAAAGATAGAAATGTGAACATAAAATTCTCAAAAGATTTATCTTCCCTGTTAACGAACTCGATTTTTAATTACCCTCAAAATGCGACATAAAACCCTGCTCGGTAGACTTAGCTCGCGAAATTTGGCATCCGTCCAGGCTAGTCCGTCGCGCCCCGACCATCGAAAACGTCATCGTGCAAACTATTTTGACGTGGTTCGCGTCGAAAATGCGACAAAAAATAAAGAACCTCAACTGCAACGTCTCGTGGCCCGACGCTGGGAAACACCCACCCGGTAGACTGTGTGCCCTAAACCAAATCTCTCCGCACGGCCACATCGCGGAGCGCCAGTGTCTTCCGGTTGAGTAGATGTGATTTCGCTTGCAGCACACGCCCGGCCAATCTACCGTCGGGCACGATGCACTGCAGGCATGCTGCTGCTGCGGCTGCGGTAACACAGTTATGCGATGCGCGCAACGGTGGGTCTTAGGTCAGTGACCACAGCAATAGGCACCCGTGTGCCAAAACTGTGCAAAAAGCGTCAAAAAACCGCCGACGACGAACTGCAAACGCAAACTGCCATTCAGTGTTTTCACGCTCCCGGTGCAACGAAAAGCGAATGTAGTTGCAATCAACGACGCATGGCGGTTTGAGGCATTCTCGGTTCTTGGCACGCGCGCCGCAGCAGCATGGATTTAAATATAGCCCGAGAATGACGGCACACTCGTGTTCGCGGTGAAAGTGGAACAGTCACCACTGGCGGCAACGGCTCTAGTAGTGTTGGCAAGAAATTGCGGAAGTGATCTGGATTGAACGGCGCGGAACGTGATCGGCCATAAAAGGAGCGCCCAGAGGCGCCCATGCTAGGAACATGCGCTTGATGATCACTATCGAAAATTGCAATTATACTAATTTAACCCTATTTCGATAAGGACGAGAGAACTGCTCGAGTTTATTGCTCCGCAATCGTGCCGGCCATTCCCTGCCGGTGCTACTCGACGTGGTCACGCGCGAAGAGAACACTCATATCACTGTCAAATTGCTGCGCTATCACGCGCCATTACTATCGTACGCGAGGGGCGCTCAATTATTGGATCGTTCGGAGAACGCTTCCTGATAGCTACTAGTATCTGTCCACTATCAGCGATAGACAGCTGCATGTCGGTGTAATTAGTAGGATCATGAGAGTGATTGTCATTTTTGACGCTTCGGATGGTTTGGAGCTGAAATTGCGCTGGAGTAGAGTTGCGCTTTTGTTATCGGTGTGCGATCACGATCATGTGCTCTTGATCGATTACTTATGAAGTACAACCGCTAGTGGCTAGTTATCCAAGCGATCGTTTTAAGGATGACAGTTACGCTGTATGCATGTACTATTTTATATTATAGAATATTCAATTTCTTTAGTTAAAGACTGAAAAGATTGAGAATGTGGAAGTCAACACCTCTACTTTAGAAGCTCAACGTCCGTATGACATATCGTCCCAATTTCAATTCGATCGATACTATGGAGTCATGTGCTCTTGATCGATTACTTATGAAGTACAACCGCTAGTGGCTAGTTATCCAAGCGATCGTTTTAAGGATGACAGTTACGCTGTATTCATGTACTATTTTATACTATAGAATATTCAATTTCTTTAGTTAAAGGCTGAAAAGATTGAGAATGTGGAAGTCAACGCCTCAAACAACTACTTTAGAAGCTCAACGCCGTATGACATATCGTCCCAATTTCAATTCGATCGATACTATGGATTGGTTGGTATCGCAATGAGTTCGAGGCCAAATAGGGATGAACCCAAATTGGTCTAGTTTCACCGGCACGACCGGTTATCGATTTTTAAATCAAATTAATAAAACATATCGCTAGGTGAACTCGGTGCAGAAACCCTGGACGAGGGCACACAAATCCTACAGGGGTAAAGTAGCAGCAAGACATCCGTTGATGGCGTTGCGTTGTGGCGATGCAAGTTGGAAAAACAACTGCCAAAACTATAACATTTAATAAAAATGTAGCTCTCTCACGCAACCACGCGCTGACAAAGTATTAAAGTACCATCTTTCTAAACCGGGCCGGGCTGTTTTTCTTTTCACTATCCCTTTCACTGCGCTGTACGCAAGACCAAACCGGCACCGGTTTGCTATTGTTTGACGCGCAAAAAGCGCGCGGTTCGAAGATTCGCAACTGTTTCCTTTTTTTGCAGCGAAATCCCCCTCACCGGTACGAAGAAGCTGTTTAATCGATAGCGGCTCCCTGCTGCTGCTGCTGCTTATGCCTTCCGGCGCAACCCTTTCTGCAAGGTGGAGCGCGGAGCGTTGGTTTTATCATATCGCACCTTCCTCGTCACTGCCATGCCTCCTAGCAGTACCGCCACCAAGTGGGTATCTTGATCTTCCCGGGCAAGACAACAACGTGGCCAGAACCAATATTGTCTGATCGCCGAAAGAGTTATCTAATCGCGGTTTTCGTACCAAAATAAACTTCCGCTCATGGCCACTGGCGGTGAAGGAGGCGCCCCAGTACGCTAGTACCTGTTCGTACATGATATCCCTAGAAGTTTAACCAATGTAACATCGGAGCTGCTTTTGGGGACGTTCGGGAGGAATGGGTTTGGATACTTTGGAGGTATCACGTGCACGTGCATCAATTCTCCAGAGGGAGAAAAAGGACACGAGTAGATCGAAATGTTATTGGTTTTGGTAAAAACTAAAAACATATCGAACTCCTCCTCCTCCTTCAGTGGGAGTTGCCTTTGCTGCACGTTGTTTGTTTGTGCAAAAAAAATGGACACCATGCTTAACCCCTCGCCATCCGTCGCAGACTTAGTTACGGACTGTTTATATTACCACTACTTGCTATTGCTATTGCCCTCGTGCTGCCGCGATGCCCTATTGCACGCGTCATGTTGTAAACAAACATTGGCCGGGCTTTTCCAACCCAACCGCGTTTGTTTTTTTACCTTGAAATATTCTCACCGTTCCCTGCGCCGCCGCCGCCGCCTCCGGTGGCGCCACTGCCACCGCTTATTTTCGCGCACAAATCGGTCCTGTCCGCGTGGTGTGTGTGTGTGTACTATTTTGCTGACGTTATCTCTTTTAACTACCCCGTTTGGCCAAACCTCTCCCCGCCCACGGCGTTGGTGGCTAACTCTTCCAATGGTCGTAAAAACGCCGATTTTCGAGGTCAACTGTCATACCGCGTGACAGCACCACCGTCCGCCGCCACCGCTCTAGGCCGAGTGGTATTTGCGTTCTTCGCGAAAAATGTCCCCTTTTACTAAGCGTGGTGATGATGGTGGAAGCGTTGCGCTGTCGAACTAGATTGTTTTGAACGACCCCCCGTCCGTCCCGGAATCGACACGTCAATATTTTAAGGCCATAAATCGTGAAACCTTTTGCGGCGCCCCCACGGACACTACCGCTGACCACCGATGACAAATTGTGACGGTTGCACTGGAACCGTGTAACCACGTGCTACGGAACGCGCTTTAGCCACGTGCGCGCCAACCGAGGAGGGGAGGATGTGGGAAGATGTAGCTATCTTAAGTGCCGCCGGCGTGTCCGCCTTTGCATGCACGAAAGTAACGCATGCGAGATGGTTCATCGTCAGCAGAAGATTGCGCACTTGCTGCACACACGACTGCACGAGCGTTGCCTTTTTATTTTGCCGCCGTGCAACCAACGCAGAGTGCAATTGGAAAGGAACAAATAGAGAATAAAAACTTCCCCCCCTCTTCCGGGAAGTTTGTGTGCATTGCGGATCGCGTGATTCCCGCTGAGCCGTTGTTTGGGGACACGGCATTACTCACGGGTAGATAAATCATCCGCTATCTGTTCCTGCTCGGGCTACGAAGCAGGCCGACCCACCGGCAGCTGCGAATTGCGTTGTTTCGGCTGATAACCGTCCACCAATGCGCTAAATTATCCGCAATGATAACACAAATGGTCTTAAATGATAACGGGGAGACAGCCGAGAGACGCGGCACGGCTTTGTTTGACGTGTAGACTAAGAGACATCAGCTTCTTCCTCGTGAATGGCGTGGCGTTTTGCTGAGTAATGGATGTACATATGCCAGGTTGAGAAGATATATGTAAAGTAGAAGTTTATCGAGCACAGATTTAGTGGCGGATTAGGGTCTGTGGAGTCAGTTCCTTGTCAGGAACCTTGTCGCGCTTATGTAATTTTTTGAACATGTTTTTGAAGTCTACAATGTTGTACAAATACTTGGAGCAAATCGTTGAACCCTCCACTTATCTTGGTTAATTTTCTTATAGACGATGCCATGGAGAGCTGCGGCTATCTAAAGTTTACGGATGACACCATGAAGTCCAGCTTTCTGCAGAGCCTCAGCACGATGCGTAAAAACAGGCTCTTCTGCGACGTGGTGCTGCTGGTAAGTACAGTAATCCGTGGAAATAATGTTCAATTATAATTCAATTGTGCTCCACTCCTCTTCACTCCAGGTGGAAAACACGGAAATCCACGCACACCGGAATGTGCTGGCCTGTGTTTCGCCGCAGCTGATGGAGCTGTTCAGCACGGATGCGGTAATGATTCATAGATCCTAGCGATCATCGTGGAACTTTGTGAAGCTAACGGCGGATCTTTACCCGGGTGTCTTTGCAGGGAACGCTGAACGGTGGCCCGACCGCGGCCAGTGATGCCAAGCTGCCGTGCTATCGGCTGAACGGGCAGATCACGAAGCACGGTCTGATGTATCTGGTCGAGTACGCCTACACCGGATCATTGGAAGTGCCCGATGAGATGGTGAGTGCTAGTATGCGTTCGCATCTAAGACAAGCCCACAGATTGTTTCCGTTCGCGTGCGGCTAATGGCACGGCTATGGCTATCTAGAACAGAACAGCGTACTGATTTAAACAGAGAGAGAGAGAGAGAGAGAGAGCACACATTTTGTATCTCGCGCCTGGCCATCGGTAGCCCACAGATATCGATCGTTCAATCGGAGTCGGAGCAGGCCGTGATCACAACACTGGTCGAGAGCGTTATGGCTGCCTTGTTTGCTGCTCCTCGTCGGAGGATAGCATTCATCCAGCGATAACCTCTGTGCCGGTGGTCACTACTTGTCCGGCTCACCAGTAGCCTCCACTCTTCTGTGTCCTTTGTGTCCCTCACGTTGGAAGGGAAACACCGGGACCGGAGAAGGGACGGTAAACGGAAACAACGGCGCACTCTTCTCCCCACTCCCATTCTCCCACCTTACCCGCCAGTGGGGAGGGCCCTCAGCATAGAACATAAACACTCTCATGCACACACGAATCACGCGCGGCCGCAATGTGTGCAAATGCGCCTAGGAAGTGATGCGACCGAAACAGAAACAATCGAGAAGCCCCACACAGGAACTGTTACGACACCAACCATTTTCTAGATCCGCGACGTCTATCTCGCTGCCTGGCAGCTGAAGATCGATAGTGTGGTGAAGGAGTGCGCCCGCCATCTGGTGGGCGAGCTGGAGCCGGACATCTGCATCGAGACCCGGTCGCTGCCCGGCATCGAGCGGAACCGGCGCTTCGTGCAGGAGGTCGACGCGTACATTGCGAAAAACTTCCATCTCGTCTCGGAGACGGCCGGCTTCCTGCAGCTGCCGTGCGTGCTGATCGAGGTGCTGTACCAGACGCGCCAGGAGATGTCCCTGGTGGCGGAGTGCTCGCTCGGTCGGCTCGTGATCGACTGGATTCGGCGCCAGATGACCGAGCAGGACGTTTCGGTGAGTAGGTGCAACCGCACCCGTAGCCCTGGCGGTGCCGCGTCCTCCGTGTGTTAACTTGCTTAGTTTTTGCTTTGGTCGCGCACAGGTGTCTGCTATGCTGGAACGGTCGCACATGCTGTATCTGGCGCTGGATAACTCGCTGCAGGACTGTGCCGATCTTCCCCCGGGGCAGGAATCGGAGAGCGATCTGGTGCAGGACTATAAGCGTCTGGTGTTGAAGTGTCCGAGCAACAAGAAGCACCGGAAGGCACTCAAAACACCGGGCCGTCCGCGTATGATCTTGTACAGCCGTGACATCGGTGACCGGAGTGAGGACAAAACCGACGCCGCCGCTACCGAAATGATGGACTGGAGTCTGGTCGGCTGCAGCAAGCTTTCTGGTAGGTTTGTCCGAGGTTGGCACATTGGGCATGCGATTGGGACACCATATACCTAACACCTTCATCCCCATCTGGATAGATCACTCGTACGTGGCGTTGGTGACACTGAACGGCAATCTGACCCGGTTATCGATCCAGCTGCGATTGAACATCCCCACGACACCGTCACCGATCAACACACCGGACGTGATGAGCACCAGCGTCAGCCGGGATGAGGATCTGGACGAGTGCCAACGCCCGGAGCTGTTC
>KZ068239.1:79921-98702 GCA_002091845.1 Anopheles cracens | reverse complement strand
AAGCAGATGTGTCCTCCAGATGAACGGTTTGAAATGATCACCAAGCAAAGACCGTTGAATTTGGGATGGATGTTATTTTTGGCACATGTTCAATCAATCGCCCACAACTCGGGGATAGATTCGTGTTCGATCTTTCGTGGCAATGTTACTGGATTTGGTGTTCGATAAGTCCAGTAGAATTGTTTATACTATCGAGTTGAAGTAAGTTTCCAATAAAAAAAAAAGAATATGCTACACAATATGCATGGTCAGCTTACTTTGATGTAATCAATCAATCTACACCAGAAGGCGTTTTGAATGTTAAATAATGCACCTACCTACGTAAGCTGCATAAACAAGACAAGCATACTGTCACACACACACCATCCGCTATCTTACGCCTTAATCGGTTTGTAATCCAACCAGATACCGCCCAGCGGACAGACGATAAACGTTTTCGGGTCCAGCTCCAGCGGCTGCTTGGTCTTTGCGTTGAGCGTAATCTCGTACTTGGTGATGACCTCGAACAGACCGCGCTTAACCTGCATCAGCGCGAACCGCATCCCCAAACACTGGCGCGGCCCGTCGCCGAACGGCACGAAGCAACCCTTCTCCCGGTACGCCTTGGTGCCGCCGACCTCCGGTGCGAACCGGTCCGGGTTGAAGCGCTCCGGCTGCTCGAAGTTTGCCGCGTCGCGATGGATGGCCCAGATGGGCAGCATGACCGGTGTGCCCCGCTCGATGTGCACCGTCTTGCCGTCGGTTATCTCCAGGTCCGTCGGGATGGTGCAGACCTTCGACAGGAAGGCAGCCGGTGGCCAGATCCGGAGACCCTCTGAAAATGGGAAAATTGGAAAATTGGAGACCCTCTGAAAATTGGTGGCACGCCCGTCACCACTCACCGTACAGCACCTGATCCAGGTAGGGCAGCTCCAGCAGCGCGTCGTAGTCGATTGAGCCGTCCTCTTTGCGGGCAGCGTTCAGCTCGCGGCGCAGCTTGGCCTGACATTCGCTACTTCTTGCCAGCTCGTACAGCGTGAAGCTCATGGCCAGGCTGGACGTTTCGAAGCCGTCGATGAAGAAGGTCACCCCGTGGGCGGCCATGTCCAGCGAGCTGAGCTGCTTCTTCTCCCGCAAGCTGATCAGATGGTCCAGGTAGTCGACGCGCTTCTCCTTCTGCTGCTCCCGGTACGCGACGGCGTTATCCATCAGGCGCGTAAAGAACTGTTCGATCTCCTTCGGCACGAACGCAATCTTGATGAACTTCTTCAGCGCCGGCACCAGCCCCATCACCAGGAACATGAGCACGACCTGGAAGTTCGGCTCGAGCAGCTTGCGACCCATCTCGCGTATCTCCGCCTTCTCCTGTGTGAACGATTGCGCGTCCGCGGCGAAGATGCAGCTGGACACGACGTCCGTCGTGTACTTGGCGCACAGTTCGCGCGTCTCGATCGGGCCCCGGGCGGTGTTGTCCGCGATGTACTGCTTCATCCGCTGCGACACGTCCTCCACGAAGGGGAACAGTGCCTTCATCTGTGGCGATGCAAAACGAAACAAGCATAGGCTGGTTAAATGAGCGCTTAGTCCAGCGCCTTTCGTATCCCTTCACGTACCCGCGAGGTGGTAAAGGCCGGTGTCACCTCGGCACGCTTTTCCTTCCACTCTTCGTCCTTCAGCATGAACGGGTTGCGGCCAAAGATCGGGTCGCTCTCCTTGCTGATCGAGTCGGCGAACTCGTTGTTCTGGAAGTGTTTGAAGTTTTTGATCAGCACATCCTTCACGAGCGCCGGCTGCATCACCAGAATAGCCGGCTGCCGGCTGTTGAACACTCCGACAAAGTTGAACTTCGAGCGGAACTTGCTGAGGAGCGAATTACAGTCACAGTGATTAGCAACCCTAACGCCCTTGCCCTCGGTGTTCCAAACTCACTCGTAAATCTCCTGAAAGTCCTCCACGAACGACCGGTGGCGCAGGATGAAGCTGGGGAAGTTACCGAGCAGCAGCCGCGGTGCCGGTCCCGGTACATTCCGCTTCGTCCAGTAGTTGTTGTTCCACGCCAGGTACACGTAAACGAACGTGACGGCCGTCACCAGCAGCGTGACGGTGACAAACATCTTGGCGCACGGGACGGGAAAATACTCAAAACGTCTTGCTTCCTTAACGCGCTGGAGGTGAATAATGAACCGAGTGCGAAGTGATGGCGGATAGAACCGCGCCTTCAAACGATGGCATGCGGCACACACTCCGGTCCGCTTATGTATGCGAGCGATGTCATCATCGATCAAGATTCGCCGTTGCCGCGCGTGTTGGTGCGCGTGGCGGTTGCCCGGGTAGAGTAGAGATAAACGTTTCTTTTCTTTTGCGTTTACTAGGCGCTTCCAAAATCTCGGCATGTGTATGTTTTAGGGCCGCGCTAAAAATAAAGAGCAAAAAGTGACCACAGCGATGCGCGATGCACATACACACGAATCAATCGGGTTGATTATTTTTTTGGCTATCTCGTCTGGGGATTGTTTGTTATCGATCTGTATTTTACCAAAAAACGGTACCTTATCTTTGGCCCCGTCGTGAGTGAGAGAGCGCAGCTGATTTGTTTGTTGTGGCGTTCATATATGGCTATCGGCGGCGATATCGGGAAGCCGGACATATCTGCTTCCCAGGTGAACCCGCGAGTTCAAGTGGCAACAGGCGGCTCACTTGCTCCGTAAATGGAGATATGAGTTTGCGTTTTCATTAAATGTCGCAATTATGCTTCTTCGTCATGTGTGATTAACGTTGGAAGTGTTTAATGGCACGCACAGGAAGATTTGTAATCGTTACAACTTATTTGCCCTGGAAACTTTACGTTTTTAGTGATACTCTTGAGGGTTTACCAGCGATACCAGCTGGTGGGACATAATAGGTGTAGTATACTCTGAGTCGCGCTCTGTTCTAGTTACAAACATTCTGCGGAACAATTGTTCAAATTTAAGAATCGCAATAATCATCTATCTATACTTTGCAAACATTTTGTCAGCTGGTTTCGTTGCTCCTGGAGTAAGCGATGGGTCATTTCTTCGTCAATGACATAATTAACTCACATGGTACCTAATGTCCGCCATGTCTGACTTTTTGTAGCTTAGTTATGCATGTGTCCGCCTCGACCTGGTCAAGCCACCGTACTCGCTGCGCCCCTCTTCTCCGCGTGCCTGTCGGGTCCCTTTCGATGACCTCCCTGGCTGGGTAGCTAACCGGCCTCCTCCTGAATTTAATCAGGCTTAAATTTTAAACGACATAGGTGGAATAAATATTTTTGCACATCATACTTTGCACATACGATGAATAAACAATTGGCACAGCATGCCTTGATGCATCTGCGTTGAGTTTCGACGAGGAGCATAACGAACCATGAGATAACCGAGACGTGAATATATGAACAGAACACGTTCCAGTCCTAAGGATAATGGAGTCATCTTGCAGCTTAATAAGATATTAATGTAATTTCATAACTAATTTAATATCATCGAACCAAACAGGCCAGTAGGAACTCACTAGTAGAAGGTCGGTGGCTAATCATTCATGATACGAGTAAGACATGTTCCAGTCTTAAGGATAATGGGCTAATTATCCATAATGTTATGAGCTTACCTTTTTATGAATTCTCCTGAATCGCGTTCGCTGTAAAACAAAAGCCCACATACATATACAAGAGCACGTATTCAAGTTTTTAAAAAATCTTTGCTGTATATTAGTTAACCTGTAACTGACCAATAGTTTAAAAAACTTACAATACTCCATAAGCAAGGTACGCGAATCGATACACAACAGTGTGAACAAAATTAAGTATACGAGTAATAAATGCGCAGCCGTTACTGCCGTTACGGCCACTACAGCGCTAGATTATCAAAATTGTACTTGTTCTGCAGCTTCCGGCGCACCAGTAACCCCTTGATCAGGCGCTTCCAGTTGCCGTACACACGCTTCTCCTGCTTTTCCTGCTCCCGCTGTTCCTCCTTTTCCATCTCCTTGTACCACTCCTCGATCGCCTGGTCGGCAAACTCCTGGCACACGACAAACCCATCGTAAACGGGCACCATGCGCAACTTCGCCATATCAAACCCGGTCAGTGCCGGAGCGCAGTCGATCTGCAGCCGTTTGCAAACTTTGTTCAGACCCGGCACTGTAATGGCAGGTTAGCGTTGAAGAAAGGAGAGGCACAGGAAGATTTGTAATCGTTACAACTTATTTGCCCTGGAAACTTTACGTTTTTAGTGATACTCTTGAGGGTTTACCAGCGATACCAGCTGGTGGGACATAATAGGTGTAGTATACTCTGAGTCGCGCTCTGTTCTAGTTACAAACATTCTGCGGAACAATTGTTCAAATTTAAGAATCGCAATAATCATCTATCTATACTTTGCAAACATTTTGTCAGCTGGTTTCGTTGCTCCTGGAGTAAGCGATGGGTCATTTCTTCGTCAATGACATAATTAACTCACATGGTACCTAATGTCCGCCATGTCTGACTTTTTGTAGCTTAGTTATGCATGGAATATAATAGACTGCTGTCTGTAATGTTATTGAATTCACTGAAAAGAGTTTAAGTGTATCTAAAATGTCTGCATTGCACTGTGGAATGCTGCCACAAAGCATTACGCATACATCTACGATCCTGAAGACGTTGCCAAAGTCACCAGCAGACGTATTGGATAGTTTTACGTCCGAGAACACCAGTACCAACGATCCGGTATACTCAAATGTTGTAGGTAAGTTAGTATACAAAATGTTTGCAAAGTGGTATAGATGATTATTGCGATTATTAAATTTGGACAATTGTTCCGCAGAATGTTTGTAACTAGAACAGAGTTTGTAACTAGAACAGATCTCCAACTCGGCACGCCGATCATCCGCAAGTCCGCCTCGACCTGGTCAAGCCACCGTACTCGCTGCGCCCCTCTTCTCCGCGTGCCTGTCGGGTACGCTTCAGATGGACCGTTCCCTTCGGTAGCATCTTCTCGGTGAACAGTTCCACGTTGCCGTACTCGTTGCGCGGCACGAGCCCATTCTCCGCCGTCGGTGGATCGAACTCGTCCGTCTGCCAGTGGCCGAATATCTCGCACGGTTGATCCTTCAGCCAGTTGTTGGTCGGTCGGTCGTACTTCCAGCCCCGGACCACCTTGTAGGCCGTCTCGAACGGGCGCACCACGCGCCCCTGCTTGTACCACTTTTCGCGTGTGTGCAGCGTGTGGACACAGTCGCGCGGATAGATCGCCTCACCGCGGATGAACCCGAGCGTCGGTGGTTCCGCCGGGTAGAGCGCTTCGAACTTGAGCAGATGGCGCCGCAGCGCGTACAGCGGGTGGTTCTTCAGTTCGGTGATCGTCGTCGGCAGGGGTTTGTCTGCGTCCAGCTTGTTCAGCTCCCGCTCTTCGAGCTGGTCGCGATCGGTTTTCTCGTACGCGAACGGGGCCAGAACCTTATTGAGCCACGCGGACTCGACGCGCAGCATCCGGCATGCCGTGTTCCAGTTTTTGACGTACCGAGCCGTTATGTCCTTCAGATGTGCTTCGTTATCCCAACCGAAGACGTACGATATAGGGCTTGGAGCATTGCGCTGGATAACAAGAAAAATAATATTAACTCATCATTCCTTTGTGAAAGTGCAAAGAAAAAAAAACTCAAAGCAAAATAAACAAAAAAAACTAAGCATCTTACCACAATTAAATCCACACAGTCAGCCTGCTCACTGGCGAGGTCGAAGGTGATCCATCGTTTCAATTGGTCGTTGTAAAATTCGATCCAGAGGTCCGTCGCCTTCCGCTGCTGGCTATCTTGCTGCGCCCCGGTTGCCATGACGCGTGGTGATTTTTTCACCTTCGATGCCGAGCTGACCCGTCTCTTGCGCTCCTTTGGCGATTTCTTCGGCAGCTCGAAGTCACTATCACCGCCAGAGTCGTCGGAAGTGTAGACGGTTAGCTTCTTCTTGGCCGACACCCGTCTCTCTCGTTTGACTCGGGCAGGTGGTGCTTGCTTCGAACCGGAATGCTTTCCATTTGATGCACCTTCAGGCTCAGGTTCGATGGATTTGCCCGAAATTTCTTCCAGCACGATGAGAGGAATTTTTTCGAGTTTTTGTTGATTCCTGGTGGCACTTTCAGGAGCTTTTTTCTTTGAACCTTTCACTTTCAGCTCGAATGCATCATCATCATCATCCGACGGTGGGTCGGGGCGGTTCATCCTTGGTTTCGTTTTCGGTGCTTCCTGTTGAGCAGATGCATTCTTTCCCTTGCTGGTCGTTTTCGTCACCGGGCGCTTTGTCGTCGACGACACAGGCTTCACTTCCGGTTCGGCTGAGAAAAGCTTCCTCTTGCGTGTGACAGTTCGCTGCGATGCGGAAGAGGTACCAGCTGCGGTTGCTTTGTTTGATTTTCGCTTTGCGAACGGTGATGAACCGGGTGAGTCGGCCGATGCAACCGCTGCTACGCTGCGCGATCGTAGAGTGCGCGTCATCGCAGGCAGCAGGTCGTCCCCTCCGTCCAACTGGGGAATGTTCAGTGTAGACAATGCCTTCCTTCTGGTCGTGCGCGCTTGTGCGATGGGTTTTTGTGTGGTGGCGGCGTTGCTGCCTCTCGGTGATCTTCTCGCTGGTGCCGGATTCTCTTTCGTTGCTGCGGATAGAGTTGACTTTTCCTTCTTGTCCACCGTTTCAGGTACTTCTGGAGCCAGTTTTTCACGCGATTCCTGTTCATTCTTTAGCTTTGCGGTTTGCTTTTGTACTGTGTCATCAGGGACAAGCTCCGCATCCTGCTCCTTTTTGGTGCCTGTTGCTTCGCTAGATGAACGCTTGCCCAATTTCTCCTTTGTCTGACGCTCGGACATTGGACATAGTTCGCTTAGCGGTGGTCTTTTCGGCGGCACGTTGGCGGACAGGACAAGCCGTGCCTGCGCACCGGCCAATCGAAGGCACACCAAAAAGAGTAACGTGTAATCGCGACGGCAAGCTACCTTCCGTGTGTACACGGCCAGTGCTAAAACAAAGCTTATACTGCAGCCTGTTCGTGGTGCGAGAAAATCGTTCGATCGCAGCTCAAATTCCTCCTTGAACCAGGCCGCTAAACTTTTCACCTTCTTGTCGCCCCATTCCGCCTTCGTATCGCCACATTTGTCCTGCATTACTGACATCAGCATGCCACGGATTTGGTCACCGCAGACGATGCGATCCAACCGTTGCCCGATGGCGATCGCACACAGAACGCTACTTTTATGATAATTCAGTTGAATCTTTCGCTTCACTCTGTTAATCTCTCGCTTTATGTACAACTCCATCTCCAGCTCCTCCCGGCGCTTTCTTCTGCTTTGAGCCGTTTCCATTTCGATCGTTACTTGCCAGCCTCCGGTCTCGGTGGCGGACTTGGGCTCTGGCGGTATTTCTTCCACCGCGGCACCGGTCTGCACCTCCTCCCATTCCGAGTCCGAGCTTGCGTCAGCGTCAACGTTACTGTCCTTCTTCCCAACCGAACCTCCGATGTCCGTCTCACCCAGTGCTAGTAGATTCGATACGCTTTCCTGCTGTGCATTCGTTGCCGATGATGAGGTAGCCCCTTCTTCGGATGCCTTCGCACTACCGACGACTTCCCGCTGCTGCTGGTAGCTTCTTAGGAGCTTTTTCGCCTCCTCCACCTTTGCCGTGAACTGGTCGAGATTGGTAAAATTCATGTATTCACTCGATTGCTGGTTGATGTGGCTGATCAGTTTGTCAGCGGCCTGCTTCGGAATCGAGGCTGGCAAATGTTTCTCACCGATTGTTGGATCCTGTTCACCGTCCGAGCTATCCGAGAGGCGCATGCCGGCATTTACGTCGAAGTGGGGCGGCGCCTCCCCACTCCCGGACGGTTCCGACGCGGCCGCCGTCGGGACATTCTTGTCGAAAAAGGTCGCACCGAGGTCGAGCTTTTCCGGGTCGACCAAATGATCGTCGCCGCTGTCGGAATCGTCCACCGTCGATTTTCCACTGGCGGAGGGTTTCCGTTGGTACCGGCAGTTCTGCAATATTTCGGACACACTGCTGTTAAGCGACGCCCTGGCAGGAGCTATTTCCTTCAGCAAATCCTTTTTATACTGCTGGTAGAGCCTGTCGCGCAATCCGGGCGACAGTCGCTTCCGTTTGCTGCTTGTCCCAGAAGGCTTTGCTTGTTTGGATGGGGATTTGGAGGTCGGTCTGAAGAAAAAAATATACTAACTTGTTAAAAGTTTGTATTTCATACGCATCTACCAACCATGGCACCTTTTCCTCGATGATGTTGAAGATGGCTTTCCTTTCTTTTTCGACGATCTTTCCTCGAAGTCCTCCAGATCGCTGTCATCCTCGGAAAGTGAATCCTCCTCGCCGTCGCTGTGCTTGGTGTTTTTGCCGGTCTTTTTCTTGCCATCCTTCGTCGGCAACCATTCGTCTTCGCTAGCGGAAAAATCTTCCCCATCCTCACTTGCGGAAACATTATCCTCTTCGTCGCTCATGGCTACACTTATTTATGCTCAATTATTTCAATACAAGCTCACAACATGGAAAAAGATAGATATTTGCACAACATGGAGAAAGCCCGCCAAAGTTTGACAGCAAGCTTCGATGGCAAGGTGCATAAATGCAAGATGTGCCACAGTATTGCGACTTCGATAGGAGCAACAAACTCCTCTGCTTCGTAATTTATGGCAATGGGTCAAATTATTGTGATGATCTGTAACCATATTTGAAGGTGTACATCGTAGAAAATAAGTTGAAATAATTTAAATAGTGAATTTAATGTAGCAATTCGAACCCTTCAGCACCCAAGTAAAAACACATTCCGTGCGCAATGTTCAACTGTCAAAATGTAACGATTGTTTGTTTTGTCTCGCTCGCTCGCTTCGGTACACATTTTTTTGTAAAGCGGGCTTTACACGTCTGTATAACGAGCTGAGAACCAGGTGGGACAGCTGTCAAAGTTCTCACTCGGCCGTTCTCGCGCGTTCGGACGCGTTTTGTTTGTTGTTTCGGTCGCGCGACCGCGCGCCTGTTTTGAGACAGATTTTCCAGCGTGAATACTGCACGCACCCGACGCTACCCTTTCCGCGGGGAAACGCACGCACGGCGGCAAAACAGTTCTTCGGTAAGCTCGCCCTCCTTTCGTCGAGTATTTCCGTGGCCCGTGGGAATGTACTCGTGAAGTTGGTGTTGGTTTGTTGCTCACTAGTGTCGTGTCGAAGTGTGTCCGCAGGTGTTAATTCCATGTTCGGGTGTACGCTCCCACAGCATCCCCATCCCTAGAAAGCGGGACAAGCGCAGGCATTAGCGAGTGGGAAAAGGCGTGTGCGAGGTTCAGTGGTACGTTTAAGACGTAGTTTTGTGGTCGTCGTGTTTACAGCAGCGAATGGTTAAGCACGGTGCGAAAAGTTCGGATACATCGCCGCGACGCCCTCGCTGGTGGAGCATGAATTGCGAAACCCAAACAAGCCAGCGCTAATCGGTATAGCACACAGAAGAAGCCCACCGTGCGGAACGAGTGCAGGTGAAAGAAGCTGTGTCGTAGGGAGGGGGAGGTTGATGAATGCGGAGCAAAGATTTTCGCAAAACCACCCCTTTTACGTGCCGCCCCTACAAGCGTTGCTAGTAGCAACGCCAGTCACACATACTACCCTGCGCTGTACGCCCTACACCACGGGACTTGGCTGCCAGTTCGATGACTAGGCTAGCCGACTGGGATGCCAACATGCTGCTCTAGCCTTCGCTCCGTTTTGCGACCGGGTGGTGCAACTCCGTACCGTGTCACCCACAAGCGTTGCTATCTGTTAACGTCCGTCCGCGCCGTCGGTTACCGAATCGATCGAACATATACGGGGAGGGTCGATACGTGCGCGTCTGTTGGACCCGAAGCATCAACTTTGCATAACCGGAATTTCGATGTTGTAAGCAATCGGTGCCACGAGTGCGTCACCGCCGCGCGTCTGAACGTGTGTATCTGGTTCGCAGAAACTGCGAGCTAGCCTTCGAAAGGTCGGTGGTTCCGCATTCTTCCCGCGTTCATTAAGCTGCCGGTGATATTTGACGCTGGTGTGGGATGCAGCACGGCCAGCAGATAAGATAAACAAACGCTGTGTGATATCGTGCAAACAAGATGCTGTTGGTCGTGGTGTGTGGAAGCGCTGCGAGACCCTCTGTGTGTGCTTGGATTTGTTGTTCTTTGTCCTCCGACTGCTCCGAGTGCCGGTGAAGTAAACAGATGAAAATATCATTCTCACCGCAACGGAAAAGTAACTGCGGCATGTGCGCTTGTTTTGCACCGGCTCTCCACAGGGCGAAGCTCCTGCAGATGATCCGTAATGATGGTCATTATCATCGGTCGGAAACCTTACCAACCCAAAAGAAATGAACTAGGGCCATAAGGAATTTTTCTTCACAAGACACATACGAGAGCAAATTGGTAGCATAAATTATTCGGCAGGTGTGTGTGTGCGTGTGTGTGTGCGCTTTGTCTACACACACCAATCAAGGATAGCGCACCTGCCTGCTTCGCCTCGGAAGACCGGCATTTATGGTATCCAACAAGCAACCGATGCGTGCAACAACCAAGCACAGCCCGCATGAAGAAACTTTCTCGCCTTGCCTTGATACGCGTGTTGTTTCGCTGTTTTGGCCCGTTCGATCTTGCCACATCTGCCCTCGGTGTGTGGAGTTGACGACCCTTAACAGAAGGCGATGGATGTGATGGATGAGATAGCGATGGTTTTTGGGTGGCCACGAAATCGATTGCTCCCGCTTCCAACGCCGGTCGGCTTCCCTCGCACTCGCTTCAGATCAATATAAACCATCTTAAGCGCTCTGTTAATATGTTTGAATCACATTTTAGGTGTAACATTCGCAAACACCATCAGCTCGTCCAGCGTTGCATAATGGAACGGGCCGGTGTGATTACATTTTTCCCCGTGGATCCGAGAGTGCAATTTATATTTTCCGCACCGAGCCAGTCAAGGTTACTGTATGATAATTTAGTCACCCAGCAACACACCGCCTCTCGCAAAGCCGTTTGTTTGCCGTCTGTAGAAGCCGCTGGCTACACTCCGGTGGGGAACTGACACCGAAAAGTCCAACACAAGGCACGCCACACCGCGCGCACTCACCAATGGAACGAACGTGGTAAACTCTCTCACGGTTCACCGGCGTTTGATGCAAGACAAAATTAAACCACAATAAATGTACGAAACGTGTGCGAACCAGCCGTATGGCCGCGTCGGACCGATTGTTCCCAGCGCGGCGAGATACGGAAGCGAAAGTGCCAGACACGCACCGAAGCCAAATGCAGCATAATGTTGGCACCGTGCCGATGTGGACCCGGGGCATGTTGTCCCCGCGGACTCGGACGAGTCTCGATGCAACTGGTGCAGTTTTGGACAGAAACAGTACTGGCATGCTAACGACACTTCACCACGCGATCCGCTTAACGTGGGGATGATCTTTATATTTCTATTATTATTGCACGCATAAATATCCACGCGCGGTGTTTGCGTTCGCGACGTGCGGGAGTTGTGTGTGGAAAAGCGCTAAAAAGCGGTGAGAAGGTCATCAGCCACACGATAACGCGCACGTATTCACGCAATTCTCTCGGTTGACCGATAAGCTGTTGACTGCACAGCGGCCCGATCGGGTTGTGCCCTCGTAGCGTATGGGGGGATACGCTTATTATTTACGCCCCTTTGCTCCTACTAATAGCTGCAGTCTAGGTTGATAAATAATGAATGAGTTTTCCTCGTTCAGCTGGGAGTGTAAGCACTACAGGGTGAAAGGAAGAAGTATTTCCTCTAGAACACTCGAGTCGCTCAGCAGTAAGTAGAGCCATATTTGTGTTGATTTGTTTCAATTTCAAAAATTGATTAAATCTCTACTTTGTGAAATTTAACGATGCTAGTGCAATGATTCTTCAGAACGTCCTATTGGGCACATACTCAAAAGCTCTAGCTTGTGTAATTTATGGATTTTAGCACGATGATTCACCAAGGCTCTATGGCTGGTTTGTGGTCTATGCTGGCTTGACCTTCCGGCTTGAAATAACTGAAAAATTAACCTCTGTTCAATATAAAGTGCCACTATGCGTAAAGCTTTGAAGGAAGACTCACCTCTTTCTCACTTGGGTAGATTCCTCTTTTCAACCGCATAACAAGAAGAAGACAGAATGGATTATTTTGTGGAAAATAATATTGCGGATTCTACCTGATACTTCTCGGACTTTAATTTACGTGCCGTGAATAATATCTGCGATTTTACCAGTTTTGGTTATCAACCGGAAAACCCCATAGTAGCTAATGAAAAAGTCCTGCTTGATTGCCTTTGAGCTCAGAAACCTGTTCCGAGCTTGTCTTACTGTTTTCTTCTGTTCCGAGTCCGAATTCCTATGATTCGCAAACAAAGTCAGGTTATGTGTTCAGTGTTCAGGTGTTTATTAGTTTCGTCTTAAAAAACAGGAGGTGGCCCGGTAGTGTAGTGGTAGCGACGCCGGTCTCCTCCAAGCAAGAAATGTCTAAACGGATATGGTGGTATAAATTAGTCTAGTAAACCGTTCGACGGAAAAACAGGAATTCAAACAGCGGGTTACCCTGCTAACCAGCTACTTCTATTGCGATTACTTACTTTTTTGCTCACTTTAGTTTTCTACCTGCATTGTTGATCCACTTCAAAGAAAAGTATATTGCTTTAAAAATGTTCCTTTCGGAACTATCCCCATTTATATGGTTGATGTAGTTTTAATGCAATTTCCTATAACGAACGGATGATCAAAATCTGGATTTAGATTTCATTAAAATGGCATTTTAATGCTTTATAGATTCAGTCAATTACTAACACTCACTGCGTCACCATTGAATAACCAGCATTTTCACATCGCAAGTGCATCTTATTGATTTCTTATTGACTGAATTACACAAGAGATCGGAGTAAATTATCATTAATCTAGATTTCGATCCTCCATTCGTTGTAGAAAAATATTTCTGGTTAAAGTTACTTAAGAACTTTAAAATGAACATCTTTTCGCCGAGGATAAACAAGACAACTTGAAAAGGTTGAATGCTACAGTCGGTAGGAGAAAATAACACTAGGATGGTTATTGATTTTTCAACAGACATGACATATCAAAAGTGATTTATTCATTCATTTTTACATTTACTAACATTGTGTTTCATATTGTTTCAGCGTAAACAAAGGAAGGCCTATTCTTCGTATTCCGGCCATCTAATTGTCCTTCCCAGCGTAAACTAACCTCCCTACCGTGTGCTCGAAACAGAACAGTACACGGTGTGGTCCAGCTGGTCCATCAGGCACCACTGGCCCGTTGATGGAAAAATGTGCCAGCTAGCATCGCTCGCATCGTTGCCAGCACAGAACATCGTCCTCAGCCTCACTGCAGCAACTGCCGCCACATCTCAGCATAAGAAACAATCCGTGGGTTTCGCTTGCCCACACCCCGTCCGTCCATGACCCGGTACGATCGGTACGGTTTGACGGCGTCCACAACGGAGCAGCAAAAGCAGCCCACGGAGCAGCAGTCACGGGACGGCAGCACAGCGATGACTGACGAGGAGCTGCTACTGCTGGAACGTGCCAATGCCGAACGGGACGAGATCTTCCTGCGCTACGATCATGGCCGCAAGTGCGACAGCATCGACGCCTGGGAAGATCCGATGTTCGAGATATACACGCAGGCGGACCGGTACGGCTTTCTGCATGCCGTCGCGCCACCACCGACGAGCCAATCGAAGGAGACGGAGGTTCTGCTGCGTCGCAAAACGGAAATGGAGCGGGTGAAGAAGTGGGTCAAGATGCACAAAAACTGGGGCAGCGCGGCGACGAAGGAGAACTTGCGGCGCCGTGTCATGAAGGGCATCCCGGATCGGATGCGTTCGGCGATCTGGCGCAAGCTGCTCGATCTCGACCGGCAGGTGCTGGACAATCCGGGCATGTACGGCCGGATGCTGGAGTGTGCCCGCGCCCGCAGTCCCGACATCCGGCAGATCGACTTCGACGTGAATCGTCAGTTTCGGAATCACGTTTTCTTCCGCGAGCGGTACAGCGTGAAGCAGCAGAGCCTGTTCCGGGTGCTGGCGGCGTACAGTATGTACAACACAGAGGTGGGCTATTGCCAGGGCATGTCGACGGTGGCCGCCGTGCTGCTGATGTACTTCGACGAGGAGGACACGTTCTGGGCGCTGGACGTGCTGATGACGAATGTACGGTACGCCATGCACGGCCTGTACATTGTGGGGTTTCCAAAGTTGATGCGTTTTCTCGAGCACCACGATAAAATCCTGAGCAAGTGTTTGCCGAAGCTGAAGAAGCATCTCGACAAGCACGATGTACATTCCGTGCTGTATTCGCTGAAGTGGTTTTTTGTTATCTTCATCGAGCGGGTGAGCAGACACGGCGTTGGGATGAGCGACGGGTGTTTTATTTGTCTAATATCGGTTGATGTTTTGTACGTTCTGCAGATACCCTTTAGTCTGTGTTTGCGGGTGTGGGACATTTACATGATGTTTGGCGAGCGTGTACTTACGGCGATGGCTTACACGATACTGAAGATCCACAAATCGGCCCTCCTGCGGATGAAAGATATGGATGAGGTGACCGATTTCCTGCAGGTGCTGATTCAATTCCGAAAATCCCGTGCACCGATGGTTTCAATTGCTAACTTTCTGCTTTTTCCGGTATAATGCAGACGAGGTTACACCAAAAGTTCGGCTATGACGATGACCATGTGATAAAAGTGCTCCAGAACTCGCTAGATGAGCTTAAGCGGTTAAAGCTGCTCAATTTACCACCGCCGTCCGCAAACGAGCTGCCCACCGTTCCACGGGGGCAAGCGGTGGAACCGTCGACTAAGGCGAGGGTAAAAAGGAAACCGACAGAGAGACAGGACCAGGTTGGAGGGAGCATATTTTAACTCTCTTTTGTATCCACTACCTTTTTAGATCGGCCATCGAAATGAGCAGTTTTCAGAGCGAGAAATAGCGTTAAAAGAGACGGTTCTGTACCGCAGCGAATCGAAGAACGACGAGGACGACGGAAACGAACAGTACAATAATGGTGTGCAGGGTTCGGCAGTGGGCACTGACCGAACGGCGACGGCCGCGGACGAGGACGATGAGCGCACGGAGGAAGGTTACGATGATATTACCGATGATACCTTCAGCCAGATACAGACAGGTGAGTGGTTGGAGAGGTTTGCTGTTTTAAACAGAATCGGTGGCATGCGTGATTTGCTTGTTGTGGTTTGAGCTTTTTTCGTTTCGTGTTTTCCTTCCCCCTCGTAAGCCTGCATGAATAGACTGATGATAACGTTTTTCAGTGAGATGTACGATCTACAACGACTCGGTTGATAAATGAAATTGTCTCGTCTCAAGCAGGGATGTCAAACTCGATCATCAGATTTATGTTTTTTTATTGTTTACTTTTAGTATTTGTGTATTTGCATGGGCAAGTGTTTGCTTAATTGTGGACCATTGTTAGCTCTAAACTTTCTGCTCTAAATTCTAGACATATTTTTACAAAAAGTTATTACTCATATGCAAACTTGCAACTCACTATGTTTACAAAGTAAAATAACTGCTTGATTTGACAATCTGCTTAACATTAACTGATCAACAGCTAAACATCTTTAGACTAAACAGACATTCTGCTTAATTGATTGAATATACTTAGCAACAACTGATAAAACTATAGATGCAATACACAAAGCTCAATATAAAGTCTTCTTCATCCTTGTCGTTACGATCGTATTTAGTTGGGCTTCATCGTCGGGTTTGACATCCCTTTACTAAAAGAAACAGTTCATTGGAACTTCCTACATGCTTCACTGTAGATTTGTTGATTCTTCGATTCTAAGAATCACTTTCAAAGAAATAGAATCATAGCTAAGCTAAATAACCTCATTCGTTCACAGTTCATCGTATAAGTTTAGTATTAGAAGCTTCATTCTAGTTCCATTTGTTGTAGTTGTGTTGTAGTGCTGTACGAATAGTGTTCATTTCGTTTGAAAAAGATAATGTCCATATTACCGTCTTCGCGCGTATTTGATTTGTACGGATTAACACGCTCATTCGGGGAGCGGTAACAATCATACCCACAGTCACAGTGATTCATGTTGCGCTTCGAAGGTGTATTTCGCGGTTCGGTAAAAATAAGATAAAAGCTTGCGAAGCAAACGGCAGTGACCACCCCGTACCTCTAGCTGGCTTCTACTAATGACCGTATTTCTCTTCTAACATCTGCGCGGGCGGCGCCGTTGCTCGCTGCTGCTCTGCTAACAACATAGGCTTGCAAAGGGTGCCAAAACATTCGCGAATAGTCAAAGGTAACGGTTTAACCATTCCCCTCCTTACCCTTCGACGTGTCTTCAGAATTCGATACGCCTTTGTTGAGCCGCCGATACATTAAAGATTTTATTTTCATTTTCCTTTTTTTATGTTCACATCACCACACCTTATCCTACTCTCCCACCAACGACCGATCCCTCAGGCGTTAGCACGGGCTCCCTAAGAACGATCCAGAGCTTCACCACGTTCGATACCGGCACGTCGTTGGCGACCAGCTTAAATTCCCTCGTCATCATCGACTCGTTCGATGACTATTGTGATAACGATAGAATTATCGAAGAAATTACTCGCTTGTAGAACCTGCGGAAATAACATTAGTGTTACGGTTTTTGTGTCGCTAAAATGCGAGCTCGAAGCAAATACTCAGAATAAAGCACTCGAAGTGCACACTTTGATGCACGTAATGCAAAATCCGTTGGGTTTGTTCGTTTCAAATTTTTATTCGCCCGCCACCGCAGCAACCATTGACGGTTTAGTTGCCGATTTCGCAGCGACGACAACGTTCATTCGATTTCAGTCTGTCGTCCGTGGCGGAAGCAAAATTCAAGTGAACATTAAACCTGAACCGAGATTTTTGGCCTGAAAATTCCACTTTTGGATCGGTTAGTGTTGCACATTTTCGTCCACGTTCATTTTTTTCCAACGAAATGTTCCGCATCATGAAGGAAACCATCGCTCATCTGGCACCCCAGCTGCCGAAACCGCGCCCGATGTCTTCGCGCATCACACCACCGACAAACCGTCCAAGCGCCGGGACAAGCGCCACCGGTGACTGCAAACAGAAGATCTGCGAGGACCGGGCCCGTGATTTGGGCGTTTTTGAAGGAAGCCTACCGGAGCGGCTGCAGGTGGCTAGCCCGCAGATGTGGCGACCGTGCCCCGATCCGCCGAAACCGCGCGAGTTCAGCTGCGATGATGTGGCCGGCCAGCTGACGATGGTCCGCCGGCGACGGGAGCCGGTGCTGAAGAAAACGAGCTGCACGACGCCCGCACCCAGCGTCGAGGCACCGGAATGCATCAAGATCAAGGAGGATCTGTGCATGCGCATCCAGGTGCCGGGCTGTGGGAAGGTGAAGTTCCCGCCGAAGTGTGACGCACCGCTTCCGGTGCGGGACTGCGTCAAACCGAAGCCACCGGTGCCGGCGTTTTCCGAAGGCTACAAGAACCCGTTCCCACCGCTACCGATTTCGGAGTGTCTGTGTTACGAGGCGACGAAGGTGTGCTGAGCGCTTTCCAAAGATTTTTTTATTCTGATTTCGATGGAAAATAAATTAGGGTTTATTTAAATACGGAAATTTATATTATCTTAAAAAATAGCATTATTGAAGTTTGTAGTTGTATATTCCCCATCTGCATGCATTTTGTTTTCATGCCAATTTGTTTTGCCTTTTATTCAATTCATTTTTGTTATTTCGAAGTATGAGCGGATTTACTTGTGATAATTTTGGCGTAGGTAACTCATCTGCCTGCCTCGTGATTATCCAGGACCTCTTCTACAGGTAGTAAATCAGTTACGTTATACACTTTACTTTGCTGTGAGAATTTTGTATTTAGGCGTTAAAGAAAGCGGCAAAACACACGAAATTGGCATGTCGAGTAATGCGAACTAATCTAACTAAAAACGTTTCTCGCAGTTTCGGACATGGACGGGGGAAGCATAACGAAGCACTCCCTGACCGGAACGTCCGTCACCTCTACGAACGACATCAGCCTAACGTCGTACGACCGTACCTGTGATATATTGCGATTGCAATCGACGACGACGACGGGTCAGCAGCAAACTGGTCGCGACCCGCCGCCCGCCGGTACAACGTCCGCCGTCCTGCTGCTCGATCAGCTTGCCGCCCAGCTGTCGGACGAGGAGCTGTCCTCGTACGGGGCAGCCGTCGAGCTGATGCTTGACGATGAAGAAGCGGTAGACGGCAGTAGCGGTGCAGCACGAATGTTGGTCGACCGGGGAGATGTCGGCGAGAGGGTGACGGAAGCGTTGGAACGTGTCCCCGATGCTGCGCTGCCGAACGGGCATGACCCTGACGGGGATGCTGGCTTTCCGCTGGACGATGCGTCCGACCAGCAGCCTGCCGATGAGGAGGATGAAGATGAGCTGACCGAAAAGCAGCTCTCTTTCTAAACGATCCCAGTACACGTCCAGTTTGCACCGGGGAGATGTTGAAGGGTGCGAAATACCTCTGCTCATAATCATCTACACTGCCTGGTAAAGTGTTGCAGGGAACACGGTCTTTTTTGATTCGCCAATTTTTCGTAATGGAGCAAAATGCCGCTTTTTGTGGAGTGGAGTCGACGTTTGGACGACTGTAGTGTGAGGGTAAATTCGGATTCTTTCCAATTTTACACAACGTGAATAAAGTATAAATTTGCGAATAATATAACAGAAACCAACTAGTGTACGTGTATTTGATGTGAAGGAGCTACG
>KZ068239.1:49368-70384 GCA_002091845.1 Anopheles cracens | reverse complement strand
CATCCCCCCGCTTAAGGGGTACCTCCGTCGGCGCAAAAAGGAAACCACGTGGTCTCCTGGCGGCAGAACTTCCGCGTCCAGCTAGCTTCCTAGCGTCGCCCAACCCCGCCCGGCCCCAACTGATTCTGCTTCCGGCTACCTCTACGGCTGGCCAAATCCCGAATGCTTTGCAGTTATTATTATTGTACGCAGTACATGCGATTATTTGTGTGTTTTAAGCTTCAAAATGATACCCTTCCGGCTGCCGTATGTGCATGCCCACGCTCCCCTTTTGCGGCTCGGTTCGGTGTCTGTGGCGATCAGTCTAAAGGTCCGATAGGACACACACCCACACGCACACCCACTCGCTCATATCCGGTTTCGCGTGATGATGGAGTGCTCGATTTCGTTGTTCCTTGTGCTCATTCAATCCCGCTGATCATCTGCCTGATATAGTATGTTTCTAGTGGGCCCGCGATACAAAATGCATCAAATATTGCTTACTTTTTTGTTACTAATTCGTCTCCCGCATACTCTGAAACAGTTACAGGCGAAGACTCGGGAAGATTTTGGAGATGAAATGTGTGGCAATATTTTTTTTGTATTATAAAGCAGAGAAGTTGTAGCGAGAATTGAGTATTGGGTATCTTTCACTCTTTATGAAGATTGAAGTTCGTTAAAAAAAAGCAAACAAACAACATAAAAAGTATAAACAAATAAATAAACGTATCTAAAATCAAGCAATAAGTTTACGTTAATTTACAAAATAAAACTGGAACGAAGGATCATTAATAATTCATTAATAAAAAATGCTTTAAACAAAAGACTCTAAAGCGACGAACTTCGGTAAATCCTGGTAATACGACTATTACCGTTATTAAAATTATATGCGAATAAAATGCGTTATTCTAGTAAGGGCTGATAAGAAAAATACAAACACACTGCTATGTTTCTAAATCGACAACATTAGTCAACGATCAACATAAACTGTAAATGAAAAATTATTAATAAAACATAACGTTTAAGACAAGAGACTCGAAAACGACGAACCCGTTTTTGGTAGGCGCTTCCAAGCGCTGATACCTGGTAGAAGCAGATTAAAAACGTTGTCGTCGAGCGGAAATAGGAAAAAATTAGGTCGGCAAGGCGTCGCCGATTTAGCACAAAAAACGTTTCAGCTTCTTCAGGGTTTGTTGATTTCCCTACTTTAAAGTATCGTGTTTAGTGTTGGGTGTATGCGTGTGTATGTGTGTGTGTTTGTTCGCCTGCTCGCGCACGTCTTACTGTGCTGTCGCGTGGAGTTGCTTTGGGAATTGGGTGTGTGATTTATGCACGTATTTTATTATCGTTTTTAACCGTCTATTGATAGCGTTTTCTCTTATTTTCGTATTATTTTAGGCGTACTTATGCGTTCCTATCCTGTGGGGAGGGTTTTATGATTATTTTCTATGATTCATTTGGGTTTAAGCATACCGTACACCTAGTGAGATACGAACAACTGACCATAGGGCAGTTTCTCCTACAGCTCTTGCTGACAAAATTCCTTATTTTTAAGTTGTTCTTTGCGTTCCAACCTTATCAGGTTTGGGATAAGGATTCAGTTCAATTTGAACATGCTTGACTTTCCCTCTCACATTACTCCTTTTCGCGATCCGAACGCCGCTTCCAATGCTAGGTTTGCTCAATTAACAAAGCGGGAATATTTAACCTCTTTCTTCGTTTCTTCCGCTCGGCTATTATTGTTCCTAAATTTGCTTAGTGTTAAAACATCCAATCGTTTCACCATTTCTACCGTGCCCGGCTATTTGTTACACTAAAAGGATCAATCAGTTCGCCAACCGAACGGTTAGCCCGGCGCTTTGCCTTTTCAACGTGAATAAGGGTCGTTTGTTCCCCGAAGTTAATCTACTAGCTAGCTTTCACTCAATGCTTGTTGCACGCGTGTCGTTGCGCGTGTGTATGTGTGTGTGGTGCATTCTTTACCTGTACGTTGCAGTAGCAGCTACCCGCCGCGGTCTGCCCAAGAAAACCTTCAATTGCGTGTGCATTGTATCGCGGGCGAAGAGAATCGATTGTGACGGAACGGAATCGTTCCGCCGGCAAGAAAGAGCCATGTACTCCCGCACTAGGCGTCTAGTGGGCCCGCGATACAAAATGCATCAAATATTGCTTACTTTTTTGTTACTAATTCGTCTCCCGCATACTCTGAAACATGTGGGGCGTGTGAGAGTTTGCGAAAGATTTTTTCTTTTTTTGTTCTTCCTTTTGTCATTACGTTTGGTTGGCGATTACTGCGACTAATGTTTCGCGGGGCAGACATGGTTGCGCATAGGGCAACCGTGTGCCGGCCACGACGACTACAGCGTGTAGGTGTCTGCAACGGTCCGGAGCCCTAGCAGGCTAACCCCCTCCTCCCCCCTCCACTCCCGGGGGTGAATTCGGGGGTGCCGTCTTACGCTGCGTCCCCGTTGCAGTCCTACCTACCATTTCCCGTACTGTTCCTATTTGTGTTTCCATTTTATTTGTTGGTTTGTTGATTTCCCTACTTTAAAGTATCGTGTTTAGTGTTGGGTGTATGCGTGTGTATGTGTGTGTGTTTGTTCGCCTGCTCGCGCACGTCTTACTGTGCTGTCGCGTGGAGTTGCTTTGGGAATTGGGTGTGTGATTTATGCACGTATTTTATTATCGTTTTTAACCGTCTATTGATAGCGTTTTCTCTTATTTTCGTATTATTTTAGGCGTACTTATGCGTTCCTATCCTGTGGGGAGGGTTTTATGATTATTTTCTATGATTCATTTGGGTTTAAGCATACCGTACACCTAGTGAGATACGAACAACTGACCATAGGGCAGTTTCTCCTACAGCTCTTGCTGACAAAATTCCTTATTTTTAAGTTGTTCTTTGCGTTCCAACCTTATCAGGTTTGGGATAAGGATTCAGTTCAATTTGAACATGCTTGACTTTCCCTCTCACATTACTCCTTTTCGCGATCCGAACGCCGCTTCCAATGCTAGGTTTGCTTTTCAGTTGTGGTTTTGCTAGGTTTCTGGAAATGTTTCCCCCAGTAGCACTTCTGCACTACGACTACCCCTGCACTTCTGCACTACTACTAACGTTACTACTATGTATGTTCGGTATTTTCGGCCTCAGCTGCACGGGAAGGCGCTCTGAACGCGCTTCCCTCAATCGGCAGGGGTTTTGTTACAAGAGTTTTGTACAGTGCGATTAGTTATGTATGCTCTAATGCTCTCTCTGCTTCTCTCTTCGTCTCTCTCTCTTTATTTATTGTAATGTCACCGCAGCGAACTATTGCACTGGGGTGGGTGAGTACGTGAATGAGTCTGCTAATGTACATGTACGCTTACGTTTATGCTCTCCGTTTGCTGTTTATACACCTACTGAGATCGCGGTGTAGGTTGCCAGGCAGGCAATCTGTCATGCGGATACGCTTAGCAATGGTTAGCACCGGCTACTAAGTTTTCGACCACCGATCGCGCACATCCAACGTGTGTAACCAAACACTTGCGACACTGAAAACAAAAAACAAACGCACACACCGGCACGGCCTGCTTTGATGCATGTACCATGACACTGATGACAGAGACACAAAGCCTTAGTGTGATTGTTTTCGAACAGTGGTTCCGGGTCTAGGACATACTGCTCTCCGCTATGGGTGCATTTTGTTTAGTAAACTATCGTCTTTATCCTGATCTGCTGCCGGTGGGAATACGCTAAGAAGGCGTTCAAAGGAAAGTGGTTTTGACGGTTCACAACGAAAGGTACGGAAAAATGAAGAAAAAACTAAACACGACATTTACGGTTACGACTATTATGTTGTTTTTTGTTTGTTTCTTTGTTTGTTTGTTATAATATTATTATTCGTTTGGTTGCCTTTACGTTACTGCTTAAATACTTACTCGATACTAACAACACTTCCGTTGCCGGCGACTCGACTCGTTCTTGTCATTATAATAATGTGGTTTTTGTGCGTGTGTGTTTCGTTTTCCTTCCCAGACCAAATCTTACTCTACTGCACTAACAAACATTGGTTTGGTTTAATATATTTGCTTCACCAAAGATGCTCATTGTTACGACGTTCGTGACAGCCGCACAACGATCATTTATATTGCTTTATATATGTGTTCCGTGGCACCCGCCGCTTTCGGAACCACCACCGAATACAACGTACAATGTGTTTGAAGCTACTCGATGGCAAAAGTTGAAGAATGCATGCCGCTCGCTACCGGCGACACCGTACGAACGTGCCCAATCAGCAGACTATTGTTCTCTATTAAGCCAACACGTTCAGAGCGTTCGATTAACGATCGACCGCGGCGCATGATTGTGTGTAACGAGACGAGACGTAGAGGAGGCTGATGCGTGCGTGCGTGCCGCTATCGTGTATTATCGTCATCTTGGCAGCAGATTTCGTTGACAACTTGCGTGGCGTTGCGTTGGGGTGGCGTTTGCGTCCGAGATGGACATAACGCGTTGATTGGCAAAGGATGGACTTACTTACCAACGTACCGTGGTAATGCGTTGTGGTAACGACTCAGTGTTTGGAGTTTTTTGACAAGTACACGCATAAAACAACACTATCGGAAAGCTTGCTCTAGTAGCGCCCTAGCAGTGCTAAGTAAACGCGTGAAGGGCTGCATGCTCCATGTAAACGCTAAAACCTGTATTATTTCCACCTGACGGCTGCGCATGCATACTGGACAATTATTGGGTTCAAAATTTCCGCTCCTTTCACAATCACATTCTGGAACGATAGACTAAAACACTACAACGACCGTTTATGCGCGCGGGCTTACTTCTTGGTAATGGTAGTTTGCTTTACGTCTATCAGCTTATTGGATGTGCAATGCTTCGCATGCAGCTTACAAAAAAACTCTTCGGTAGTTCGTATTGCTCCTAAGGTTCTGTTCGTGTCCCTTCCTGCCTGGGAACTCGGGACAAACAATGTGACAATCCATAGTGGAGTGTGCTAGCTTATCGCATCTTACGGACGCGCTTACGCAACTCTTCTTTCGCCATATATACGCTCATTCGCACACACATGCAACCCGCCGCTTTCGGAACCACCACCGAATACAACGTACAATGTGTTTGAAGCTACTCGATGGCAAAAGTTGAAGAATGCATGCCGCTCGCTACCGGCGACACCGTACGAACGTGCCCAATCAGCAGACTATTGTTCTCTATTAAGCCAACACGTTCAGAGCGTTCGATTAACGATCGACCGCGGCGCATGATTGTGTGTAACGAGACGAGACGTAGAGGAGGCTGATGCGTGCGTGCGTGCCGCTATCGTGTATTATCGTCATCTTGGCAGCAGATTTCGTTGACAACTTGCGTGGCGTTGCGTTGGGGTGGCGTTTGCGTCCGAGATGGACATAACGCGTTGATTGGCAAAGGATGGACTTACTTACCAACGTACCGTGGTAATGCGTTGTGGTAACGACTCAGTGTTTGGAGTTTTTTGACAAGTACACGCCAAGACATTTTATAGAACCGTCTTCGCTTGTTCTTTTAAAGATATAGGTCGTTTCTTACTTGCTTTTATGTTTTGTTTGTTTCTTTTTTGTTAAAAGTTACTTTGCTTTTTGTTTCAATTCAAACATTGAGTTTAGCGGTATTTATGTAAGTCCACCACCCGATTACGTCTAGCGTGTGTGTTTGTGTTGATGCGTACAAAAATATACATATATGAGAGTATGCGTACACCGGGGCCGCCATCGCAAACAATCGCCTAGTTGCACGAACGTATCGTAGTTCGTGTTCGGGTTCACTACAGCCAGCCGTACTTTGTTTGTTTCACCACTCAAAGACAAGATCTGAATCCTGATATTCCTGTCCGGTCCGCTAAATGAAGATACGGTGCTATACGGTTTCGTACCGCACACCATGATATACGTTCGTTCGTGGTACAGAGCTCGACAGTTTTGTGTGTGTGGTTTCGTTATTTCGCTTTAACACTGGTCCTTTGGGTTTTTTTCTTTTTTACTTTTGGGTATTCGCTTTACGCTTCTGGTTTATTAGTTAGTGTGAATGTTTTATTTATGTTAATTTATACTTTTTGTTGTTTTTTTGTTGTTTGCCTCCCCGCTACACTCACCGTACTCGTAGAGGACGCGTGTCAAGTCGCGTTTCGTGATAAAGTTATTCTCTGTCCTTTTTTTTCCTTTTTGTTTTTGCATTATTTCGTTAGGTTCTAAAAACGAGAGCGTACAGCTTAGCTTAACCTCTGTGAGTGAGTTCGGCTTTGTATGTTTTGTTTGTTTGGTTGTTTGTTTAGCGACAAAATCCAGACGATCGTCCTGTATCCCGTTGTTGCTGCTAAAAATACCTTTTAAAATATGATTTCTAGGTTAAGCTTATTATGTCTGAATAAATGAGTTCACGTTAAATTTTGAAATAACATCGTCTTCTTCTTCTCCCTAAAACAGCCATCGTCTTCTGCGTAACGCGTTTTGTGCTTCTGCTTATTGCCTCTTCATTATTTCCGTGTTTTCTTTTGTGTGTATATAATATATTCTGATATATGTATATAATGACTATGTTTAGGTTGCATTTGTATGCTCGGCTTGGAGGGCCAAATTCTTCAAGGTTAAAAAGGTTGGTTTCATCCGACTTCCCTATGCTTTGTATGCTTGGCTGTTACCACCGTGTCTCTAAAGAAGTACGCAAAATAGTGATAATTTTCATTTCTTTGTCGCCACGTTTTTAGCGTTGACCCACAGCACAAGCCGAGAGCCCGGGATGCATTCCGCGGGCACCGACAACGATTCGTTTCACGGCCAAGACAGACAGACAGCACCATTAGATTGAACCCCTATCGGATTTTGTTTCCGGGGGGCGTAAAAGGTAAAAGGTTTGAATAAGCTTTTCTTTAGTGCCGCAGCCCGGCTAGACCGAGCTGTTGGTTTACGTACGGGCACCAGGTCGCAACACCGGACCGCCGATGTCGAAACGTTCGGGTAAAGGACAAGGATGAAGCATCCGGCAAGGGAGGCTGGCTGGCAGACAGACAAGGGGAAAGGTGGAGGGGCGCGTGTGATCGAACTCGGATAAATGCTTTAAGGACACTTTGAATGATGGATGAGGAAAACTTGCAAACCGGCCGGTTTGTGTTTCCTGGGTGTGGATAATGGAGGGAGGAAGAAATGTTTAAACCAGATCGAACGGAATAGTAAATAAAAACACAACATGATTTGCATTCGCACTGCCCACAATAGAATCGAATGTTAGATTAAAATTATAAGATTTCAGCGTTTTTTTTTAATTTCAAAATTTTTAAAAGTGCCTCTGCACATTGCACATTTGCTAAAAACCGGAAGAATCTGTTTGGTTATTGCACCTATTGTGTTCAACAAGAAACAAAAAACCTTCGCATATTACTCTAATTTATACCAAATTTAAACTCAATCCAGCCGGCAATTGAGGCTTTTGAAGGTTTTGTAATGCAGATTGCAAGCCTTCGGGCTAATGATATGCGCCTAAATGTATGCAACCTTGTCCAATGACGCACGTACAGTTGTTCCTGATGACAGTTGATGCAAATCCAAGTAACCATGTCATAGAGTGCGTGTTATAAACTAGGGTAAGTGTTCCAATGAAGAAGCGATTTAAAAACATATTTTTTGAATATTTTTGTTCTGAATCAATCAAATGTTTGTTGAGAGTTTGGTGTCGAAGTAGAATGCTTAAAAAGTAGAATGCTTAAAAATATATTATGAATATATTCTTAATAAATATCAATAAATATGGCAAAAATGGTTTGTATTAGTTTTAAGAAACAATTTTGTTTTGGTTGAAAGGCTTCGTACGGAGGATTTGTAGTGCCATAACTAGTCATATTATGCAAAATATATATGCCAAATATTCATGCATTTTCACATTTCGATTAAACCTTGTTAATTGTTGCAGCTACGTTGCTTGAGTACGTTTTGGACGATTCTTTCAAACTATGGCATTTGGTTTCATGCCAAAAAATAATGACAACAAATATTTTTATGTACAACTAGTTAAACTTCATGACATTTAAGTAGCCGGCATGCAATAAATGAACACATTAAACAAATATTAGAAAAAAATAATAAATTAATATATTAATTAATAAAAAAGGTAAATAAATAAATGAATAAATAAATGAATAATTGAATTAATAAATAAACTAAGCGTTAGTAGTACGTAAAATAACCGATTATCATACAAATTGCATACTTTCGGGCTGCTTTATTGACTCGCTAGGAACGCTTTATTCGCCAGGTCGACAATAATTTCAGATTGTGTGTAAAAAGTGCTCTACTTCCGCGGAAATTGCAACACTTACTACTTCACTTTACGATCAACGCTTAAATATCTCTCTCTCTCTTAAATAAACTCTTAGATAAAGCAATATCACTAAATAAAGCAGCAAGAATATTTCTGAAAACCTGGATTTTGTAACGCGACTTATGCAGAAATCGAAAGAAACCAAACAAAAGCTTCCATTGACAGTGTGAGAGACGGTGAAAGGACATTCGATCGAGAATGGGCCAGGCCACCGGCGGACATAGGATTGGTACGTGGTGGTACAGGTGGTGCTGGGTACGAAAAGAAACGTTCTTCGATCGGCTCGAGCGTGGTCGCTAGGCTACAGCTAGTAAAACGGGGACGAGATAAACCGCGCCTACCGCGATGCCTTAAAATTGTCAGTTCGTTTGGTGGCTTAAGGAGAGGGGGAGGGGGGTGTGGGGGGTCGACAGTGGTGATTCGCCCATGAATGATTGCTTACTCTCACGGGTCGGCTCGGCTCGCCCACCTTTCGCGCCCGCGCAAAAAGCCTACCCGTCGAAGAAGCCGATGTTTTTGCGCACCGGCGACGCGGAGCTGCACTGCGAGTCGGTCTTCTTCAGGATGGAGGAGATGTACGGCCCCTCGCCGTTGCCCGCCCGGTGGATGGTGGTGACCGAGTCCTGCTTGGTCAGGCTGCCGCCGCGCCGCTGGTCGGCGAACGATATGACCGAGTGCTGCTTCACCAGCGGGTGCCGCTTGAACGGGGCCGGTGTCGCACTTTCGTACACTACAATAAGCAAGAACAACAGGGGATGCCGTGAGTTAGGGGCGCGTGGCGGCGGCGGCGGCGGCGTCTGCTGCTGCTCCCGGCAGCACGCGTGGCCCCGCCTGCCGAACGGGAACCAGCGCCGGTTCCAGCGCCGGCGGTTTACCGGCGTCCCGGTCGCTCCACCGTTGCTGCCGGCAGCGGCCTGACAGCCCCCACACACACCTACGTGCTGCGGTGTGGGGGGGTGCGTGCGGTGGGAAGGATGCGGTGCGGCCGGCACTTCCGCTATCGCACCGAGTGGACACCGTACTACTAGGGCATGCGGCGGTGAAGTGGTGGTGGTGGTGGTGGTGTTGCTGCAGGCGGTAGTGGTGGTGGTGGTGGTGGTGACCGGTGGTGGTGACGGTATGGGAGGGACATCGCTACGAACACTAACATCGACATCGACATTCACATTCACATTTACATTCACACTCATCTGTACATTGACGTCGTGCAGGTGGGCCGCGCTGGTCGTTCGACTAGCGCCCGCCAGGTGGCGCTGTGCGCCTAAGTGGCGCCAAGTCGTGCAAGGGTGGTGCGTGCATGCGTGCGTTCGTGCAATGGCGGGCTGTGCCGGGGGGATGCGTACGTCATCATCACTAGCTGATGGTGAGCGGGGTGTGGTCGTGGTACGTGCGGGAGGTAGTGATGGTGGTGATGGGTGGTGGTGGTGGTGATGGTGGTGGTGGTGGTGGGGGGCGGCGGCAGCGCCCGGCGAGGGGCGCAAACCGGCGGCGGCGAGCCGGAAGCGAAAGCGGAGCGCGCCACCATGCGGCTTACCTGATTTCGGTTCGTTGAACGAAAAGATCGAGTCCTGCTTGACCAGCTTGTGGCGCTTGTGCTCGATGATCGACAGCACGCTGTCCTGGGAGGAGAGCGACGCCGAGTACTTCTTGCTGGCCGGGGTGCCCCCGTTCGCGAGCGCGCCGCCCGGCCCCGTGTGCTCGATGTACGAGATCTGCGTGTCCTGCTTGCAGAGGATGCCCTTGCGCGGCGGGTCGATGTACGAGATCTGCGAGTCCTGGCGCGAGATCGAGTCCGAGGCGGAGCACTGCTTCGACAGCATGTCGCGCGAACCGTTGCTGTCCTGCTTCAGCAGCATCTGCCGCGAGTTGTCACTGTCCTGCCGGTACAGGATCGCTGTTGGTGGAAGAGAGAACGCAGACAGGCACGTTAAACCGCGCTCGTAGAACGCTTGTACTAAGAAACGTGATGGTGGAAGGCACAGCGCCATCTATTGCAGACTAGCGGTATCAACAAATAGACAAAAATCTACAAAAAATATCATTTGTCGAGTCTGAAGCTGTGGAAAGCTAGAGTTCGATACATAACGATGCGACTGCTTGCATTTTTAAAGAATTCAAGTAACGAAGAAATGAATGAAAAATAGATGAAAATTAAGAATGAAGAAATAGATGAAAATGCTGTTCTACTTAGCCGTAGAAGATGATAAATTACGTAATATAACGTCTTTTAATGATTTTTCCACATTTTTGTAATCTTTGTTTAATGCGTTTACTTCATGAACACAAACCAACCTAAAATAGTAGAAACATATTTTAAACGGTCATTTTAAACGTCTGTGGACTAGACATGGGAATAACCACTCCTTTTAGGAAGTCAACTCACTTTGACTCACTCACCCAATGGTAGGTTTCATCGGTTGCGCATAGTATTCCAGAAGCGACCAGCTGGCTATTAGGAACGGTTTATCTAAACGGTACGTGGTAAAGTGTGTTTCTCCAGCGATAAGTGGCACAAACACATTAGGAGCCATTAGCTCCCTCTACCGGGGATTCGGACGTCTCTTTTGGAGAGGCCTTTTCAGCGTCCATATAGTCACGTCTGCAGTGGTCTTTCATATTGCACGCCCTTGCGAACTGTTTATGTCTGAAATGGGTTAGTGATGGGTAGAATGATTTTTAAAATCTGAGTGGATCTGAGTGCAAAAAGCACAATTTTAAGCTTTGTCAAAAGAAACGATCAATATACAACATTTAACGGTGCATCTAGACGACTTGTGAGGTTTTTTTTGTGTCGCATCAATGGCACAACGTTCCTGAATATTTAGTAGTATTTAGTCCTTTTAGAAGAACGTCGCTTAAAGGCGCAGTTACTCACATCTGTAAAGTTTATTCTTGAAAAGTGTCTGCACTTAATCTTTAACACTTACGGTCAAATGGACCGAATACTCCTTCCGTGCAAATCGAGGTGTCGATTGACACCTAGAAGGCTATTTTTGGCAATTGTTGACCGATTGGGCTGAAATTTTCACCAGTAGTGCGCAAACTATTCTAGTTTTATATGAAAATCATTCAAAAAAGCCTTGCAATAATATAAGACTTTACGTGAAAACCGTTTTTTGGTATCTCTATCCGTTTTTGAGTTATTTTTTAAAAGTTAAGCTCAAAGTTGCAAAAGTGTCAATTGACACCAGATTTGTCCGTTAGTGTTAAGTCGTTTTACCCATTAATCAAATGCCACTACCCCGACCACTACGTACTTTCTTCGTTTAGCATGTCAGATTGAATACTCACTATGACGGATGTTCAACGAATTGATGTAGTTTGATCTTTAAACTCCACATAATAAACATTTAAGTACAGAGTGAAACAATTGAAATATTGGGTGTGCATTCTTGAAGAAAGATCTTTAAAATTTTGTTTGATTGTATGCTATGCTAAGAAATGGATAAAAATTGCTACAAAACAAACAATTGTCATATTTGTGACATATACCTGATAGATATGGACCATTTATTGAAGTTGTTAGCAATAGCGATATACTGTACGTTTAAGTTTGTTTTTACATGTTTTTAAACTCCTATTGGCATTTAAACAATAACAGCTCAAGCCAGATGGCTGTCCAGCCGATGCAAGTTTTCCCGTAAAACCAAAGACACACTGTGGTACGCCCGGGCCGGCGCATTTGGGGCCTCCAACAACGGGACGGTGAAAATTGTGTAGAGCTTTTCGCCACTAACAATGCGGTGTCATTGTGGCGTTGCGTTGATCCGACGGGTTCCGGTGCGGGTCGGTTCGGTTCGGTATCGCATGCCGTTGCTGTACCGGGACCATCTCCACCATTTCCTGTTGGGTGTGGTGCAAAACTAACTTTAAACTTTTCTAAAATTTCAACCCCGGACCTAGGCATCCGTGGCCAGTGCCGTACCGGGTTGCGGTCTGATCGGTTTCGGTATTTCGGGTGGGGAATGACAGGCAGCGGCAGACCCGATGAGACCCGATGCACCAGGAGTTTGTCCGGCCCGGTGCCACGGGGCCCATGGTTGTCTGTCTGGTGGAGACATACTCGTTACGCTTGCGGCCGTTTTCATGTGGCCGTACGTACGCCGGAGCGCCGAAGTCCGAAACTCGCAAACCGGACGTACGGTACGGTACGAGTGGTTGTTCCGTCCCCGGCAGAGACGGAGACGGGCCGGGTTCGAGGGTCGTTCGGTAAATGGAGATTCCTGTTTTGCTACACGGCAGGAAGCCGGCAGAGTTTCAATCACTTTTGCAGGAATGTGCCGGGACGGAATGTGACAAATGGTCGCGTGAAATATGTTAGTCAAGTTGGGTGCGGAAGTGGAGAAAAAAAAACGCAAATATAGTCGCAAAGCGATATTTCGGCCATTTCAATAGAGATCAATGGCGTACTGAGTATGCATACGTTGATCTGCTTGAAGACCTGAGAGTTAACGATTTTATAAAAGCAAATACTATGTTGAAAGAAGCAACAAAACATACACTAAAAGATGCATCATGGATACTTGAATCTTTGGACAACAAAAGCTTAACAATTTCGCATACTTTCTTTGGTTGAAAAAGAAAGTGGCAATTGAAACAACATACCGGAAGCAATCCAACATAAAGGATGAACGACAAAACATAACTTTGCTAACATAAATGACACATTTGACGTGGTCTTGAGATAACACACGTTGCGATAGTATCTCCAGATGTTTGTGTAGATATAAACCAAACATACTTTGCTGAATGAATTAGCTACAAAACTACTGTACTGTCTTTCATAAGGACATAGCTACGAAGGTCGATGTATGTTTCAGTCAGATTGAGCCCGCTGCCATTCCAACTTGAAGATATTTCTGTGCTTCGATGGAAACGGGGTTATAATATATTCTAAGTATCCCTCAAATTGGCAGAAGTTTCGTCATGGATATTTTTAATAGGCTCTTAATAGGATTTAAAATTCTGAAACTTTTACTGTAGATCTTGAACTACTGCTTCTATATGCCATTAAATGGAATTCGGGTTCCAAATTTTTTTACATATAGTTTTCAAGGTTTTTAAAATTTTGGCGTCGGCGGATTTTTACTTGAGGGGGGCTGGGGGGCAAACGGGAAGGGGTAGGGTCACAAACTTGACGGATTATAAAACTATAATAGTTTGCGCACTACTGGTGAAAATTTCAACTAAATCGGTGAATAATTGCCGAAAATAGCCTTCTAGGTGTCAATCGACACCTCGATTTGCACCATATGAGTATTCGGTCCATTTGACAGTAAGTGATAATGAACAAATTTGGCAATTGTCCAGCTGGTGGAACAGAATGACCAAACAAGTGGACGAGCTTGTTGTACGAAATTGATTGAAGGCATATTTGAAACGTTTTGATAGCTGTTATATATAGTTCTATGTTGTTTTTTTTTTGTAATAGTTAATAACAAACCCAAACATTATAGAACAAAAGTTTACTTCTTTGTTCAAACACAAATCCCGACAAACAATCGATAAAACCTTTTAACACTAACGGACAAATCTGGTGTCAATTGACACTTTTGCAACTTTGAGCCTCGATAGCTCGAAAACGGATAGAGATATTGACGAACGGGTTTCGCCCTAAGTCTTATATTTTAGAAAAGTTTTTTTAAAGATTTTTGAATTTTTTAAAATCCGTAAATTTCTGAGATACAACTTGTTACTCCTTTCGTGCAAATCATGGTGTCAATTGACACCTAGAATGCTATTTTTTTATTATTGACCGATTGGACTGAAATTTTCAGCAGTTGTGCGCAAGCTATTCTAGTTTTATAATCCGTCGAGTTTGTGACCCTCCTCCTCCCGTTTGCTCGCCAGCCCTCCTCAAGTAAAAATCCTCTGACGTCATAATTTAAAAAACCTTGAAAACTATACGTAAAATACGAATTCCATAAAATGGCGTATACGGATCATTGCCCGTGACCTACAATAAAAAAATCAGAATTTTCCAATCAAAATTGAACGATTGGCTTCACTTTAAACCTAAAAAAAAGAAGAAGAAGAAGAAGAAGAAGAAAATTCGAAAATTCATGTTTTCTGCTTATTCTGCTCGTGACATTCGGTATTCATGTTACGTTTTTATTGTTTATTATGCTTTTTGAAGTCATAATTTATCAAGTTTTGTATTATTTATATATAAAAGCACTTTTTATACACGGTCTACACGATTTTCCATAGCTTTTACAATTGACGCGTGACTTTCTCTATGAAAAGACAGCGGAGGGTGATATTCAATGTGCTGCCATTTCTACAAGTTTAATCGGAAAAGTTTTATTTTTTTGGTAGATTTTGGACTACTGCTCCTATATGCCATTTCACGGAATTCAGGCTCCGTAAATTTTTACGTATAGTTTTCAAGGTTTTTTTAAATTTTGGCGTCGGCGGATTTTTACTTGAGGGGGGCTGGGGGGCAAACGGGAAGGGGTAGGGTCACAAACTTGACGGATTATAAAACTATAATAGTTTGCGCACTACTGGTGAAAATTTCAACTAAATCGGTGAATAATTGCCGAAAATAGCCTTCTAGGTGTCAATCGACACCTCGATTTGCACCATATGAGTATTCGGTCCATTTGACAGTAAGTGATAATGAACAAATTTGGCAATTGTCCAGCAAATTGATTAGTATACACTCTTTTTCAGTTAGTATACACTCCAATCTCGAATACTCAGACCCCTTGATCAGGTCTGGAACGAGAGATAAACACAAAGACAACTCAAACTCGCATGCTGAGACGATAACTCTCCTTGGTGTATCTTTGGTGTAGCACGAACATGGCTGATGTCTTACTTGCCTAAACGGTGTTACTAGTCGAAAGGCAGCCATGGTGGATTAGTGGTAGTGATCTACACAGGACAAAACCGGTACCATAATCCTATCTGAAGCGTTCTTCCTAACTGAGAATAACTATTTGGCTTTAGAAATATAGAAATAAGATAGAACTAAGTCTAGTAAGCCTTGAGACGACAGAAATAGGACATGCTTTCCTATGTTAGAAGAAGCTGAAGAAGAACCATTGTTGACCATGGAACTGGGGCCTACGTCCGACTTGGAACAAAACCAGAATGTGAAAACGTGACTTTGTGTGGCTCGCGCGTGACATTTTCAATCGGTGTCTCTCTTCCGTCACTGTCTTGTTTGGTATAAGGACCTTAACATTATCTCTGCCACATGGCCTTATCTGTACCGCTACGGTCGGATACGAGGAGGTGAACGGCTCGTTAGACGTTTGGTCGGGCCCATACATATATTGTGTACCTGCTTATTACACAGCGGTACTTCGTTTATAATTTTTAATAAGTACTTACAGGTGAACTTACAGGTGGGGGTAGTAAGTAATAGGAGACATAGCTACTACATCCAGACTAGTTTCAAAATGTTTGCGCAGAGCGGTTAGTTCGAAGAATTCAACGCAGAACTCTAACCGGTTAGTATACACTATTCTCTTCAATAGTGAGTCTTTCCTAGTGTGAACACTGTTACGCTCATGAAGTAAACAAACCGTTTTTGACAGCTGCGATGATTTATGCGAGCTGTCAATACTCGAGCTAGAAGTTTCAAGAGAGTCATGGCGTACTAAGGCAGCGCCAGTGACGGAAGTGACGTTCAAGAGTGTTGGACGAAGCGGCTCTTCCCTGCCGGTTCTCAATCGGATGTCGACACTGCTAGCGCAATCTAACTATTATAATAAAGTGCGATAAATTCAAACCATTGTTTTGTTTTCCATTTTCCGAAAGATCTGGCGACAGTTAGCACATGTACATGGTTTAGTACATGGTAGCTCCGTCAATTGACAAGGTATTTGGGTCAATTGAAGTACAAAAGTCGCAGATGTTATAGGGACTGCTTCGTTAGAACCGTTGTGAGACGCAGCTGAACTACACAAATTTGTTAACATCGCCAGATTTAGGTTCTATGTCGATTGTCTCATATAGTCACATTTTAGTAAGTAATTACCGTCGAATGTACTTCGAATGAACTTGTGGAATGACAAAGTTGCCAAAAAAAGTGCTGCTTTCGCCAGAACCTTCCTGAACTTACTGTATTATTGCTGACAATCGAACGCTTAATAAATGTCACAGTTAGACGCAAACCACCGCTAGGAAATTGATTAGTATACACTCTTTTTCAGTTAGTATACACTCCAATCTCGAATACTCAGACCCCTTGATCAGGTCTGGAACGAGAGATAAACACAAAGACAACTCAAACTCGCATGCTGAGACGATAACTCTCCTTGGTGTATCTTTGGTGTAGCACGAACATGGCTGATGTCTTACTTGCCTAAACGGTGTTACTAGTCGAAAGGCAGCCATGGTGGATTAGTGGTAGTGATCTACACAGGACAAAACCGGTACCATAATCCTATCTGAAGCGTTCTTCCTAACTGAGAATAACTATTTGGCTTTAGAAATATAGAAATAAGATAGAACTAAGTCTAGTAAGCCTTGAGACGACAGAAATAGGACATGCTTTCCTATGTTAGAAGAAGCTAATGTGACGAATGCAATTCCGATTACGTACGCTTTATCGGTAGCCCCCGAGCACGCCGGGGCTCATCCGCCGCCATCCGCCAGTTCTGAAAGAGGGTTCATGCAGAATTTGTGTTCTTCCATCGAACGCATATTATCCGGCACACCGAGCGTGCATTGTTCCGCTTTCATGGGCAGCCGTCGGTTCCGTCGGTGCGGGCATTGGCATCGGATGGACGACGGTTCCAGCGTTGCATAAAATATGTTTATTGAACTTGATTTGCGATCTCTGAATCGCTGTGCGCTTGAAGGATGGCGGAACGACAAATGTATCCGCTCCGTACCGAGCAAGAGGAGATCGAACCGGCGGGAAGGTAGTGAACATCTGACCATGGGAGCCTGGGACCGTAAAATTGTTCGCCGAGCACCACCGTACACCGTAAGTCAGACAGTGTGTTTGAGGCGACGCATCGAGAAGGGCGACGAAAAAAAGGGACGGACAGCTGGGCGCGCAGTGATGCGCGAGCTGGCGGTGTGAGCATGGCATCGTAGGGCAGTAATCGTCGGCTTACGACACCGCGGGTCCCAACGGGATGGAGGTGATAATGCAATCGGGTGTCCTTTTTACAGCCACCCTGTTCGGAGCACGTTGTTAAGCAGTATAATTTACTTTATGGTGCGAGATGGATTCGGAAACACGGCAGCTTATTTGCACCATTCTGGCGCCAGCGAGACACGGACGTCGGAAACCGCGTGACATCTTCGAGGTATTGATTAAGTAGAGCTTAATCTGTTAGTACAGGGGATGATGATTTGGAGGATTGTTTTGAGACAATTGAGAGGTTTAGATTACTTGGCTGTGCTAGTAATTGTAACAAAAACTATTATAATAAAGTGCGATAAATTCAAACCATTGTTTTGTTTTCCATTTTCCGAAAGATCTGGCGACAGTTAGCACATGTACATGGTTTAGTACATGGTAGCTCCGTCAATTGACAAGGTATTTGGGTCAATTGAAGTACAAAAGTCGCAGATGTTATAGGGACTGCTTCGTTAGAACCGTTGTGAGACGCAGCTGAACTACACAAATTTGTTGACCGGGTGCACGGAGTGGACGACCGGGGCGGCGTGCACGACGGTCTTGACGACCGGGGTGTGGTGGACCAGCGGGGCATGGTGGACGACCGGGGCGTGGTGCACAACCGGGACAGCCTTCACGACCGGGGTGTGGTGGACGGCAACGACCGGGGCCGAGTGGACGGCCACGTGCTTGACGACCGGGGCGTGGTGCACGACGTGCCTGCGAGAGGGAGTGAGAGTTGGTGGTTTTGTCTTGGGGACGCCAGCGCGCCAGCGTGACACTTACGACGACGAGTGGCTAACGGCAACCGGGGCATGGTGGACCACCGGGGCGGCGTGCACGACGGCCGGGGCAACGACGAGTCCTGGGGCGGCAGCAGCGACGGCCAGCAGGCACGACAGAACGAACTGTAACAGATAGCACGAAGACACACGCTCGTTAGAGAACCTGGACCTGACACTTCAACGCGTCCAACCCCGGAGATCCCTGGAGATCTTGGGAGCGGAGGCGAAGACTCGACACTGAGCCCGCTTCGGGGCGGTACGCACCAGCTTGTACATTTTGGACGGGGTTGGTTAAGTTTGTCGACGGACGAACGGCGAAGAACGTTGGGTTGGAAGCGTTTGTAACACTTGAGTTGAGCACAGTTGACTGACGATCTTTCGGTCGCCGCCGCCAGCTTTTATAGTCAATGATCGTGCGTCCGATGCTTATGCTGCGTGGAACACCGGCAACCACCACGACGCGAGAACACGACGGTGAGCCAGCCCCACTCCCGCGCGCCGTCCCACGAGCCGGGAAGCCTTGCGATCGCTTGTGTCTCGCGCGTCAAGTGACTTGTGCCCCCTTCTACCCTCTGACTTGCGTGCGGTGGCTTCGGTGGGGCGGGAGGTGGCTCCAGCATCTCAAGTTCAGGCTGTGAGGCAGCCCGCTTGCTTCATGCTTTCATGCGTCTCGCATCTCGCGGGCGCGACCCCGGATTCGGTTACGTCCGTGTGCTCCGAAAAGGATTTTACCAGCACGCGCTGCGTTCTCGACGTACGTTGAGGCGATGTTGCTGTTGTGTGCGTTTATGTTGTTCCATCCGTTTCACCACTCATTCGCCGTCTTTTGAATGTGCGAAACACGCGAGATGCACTCGCACCGCCGGGGCCTGCGCAAGGGTAGCAGGTGGCGGACAGGTGTTTGTGTGTCACAATCAAGGAACAAGCCTAGAACAACCCTCGACATGGGTGCGCGATGGGCTTCCTTTTCGCGAGCACCAACAGCAGCAGCAGTAGCAGCCATGGTTTGGGGTTGTTTTTGCTGTTTTGCTCTCCTCCACGCGTTTTCCCTTTCGTTCGCAGTTCGAGGCCCGTTTCGGCCCCTACGTCTATGATCGTGAGTCGTGAACCAATGGTTCGACGTGAACTCCAAGCAAGAACTTTGTTGTTTCCGCGTTCTTTCGTAACATTACGGGTTGGTTTTTTGTTGGTTGTTGCTTTTATTAATTGATTTTTGTTTTGGGTCTTGGAGAGTCCACGCAGGTGGTGGCATCCGACACGAAAGGCTCGTCCGTCGATCGTGGAATGTGGCAGATAGATCATAAAAATTGTTACCCACTGCCGCCGCTTGGCTTAAACGGTGAACGGTGGCGAATTCAATTAGCGAATCTATTGCGTTGCACGCAACGGTTGGATGGGAGCTGGGCATGGTTTACTTTCGGTCGACTTGGTGTCAATTACTGAGGATTATAAGGCACTGCACACGAGGAGGAGGCAATTATAAATACATTTCGAACTGCTCTTCGCGTTAATTCGATGCCATAAAACTGTGGGCGATCATTCGAATCGAGAAATACTATCACAGATGATAGTTATCGGTGGAACAGTAAGCAGGAACATTCGTTTAGACTTTAAAACATTTCATATTCACTGGTGCTGAATATTCGCAATTGATCTCGTAAGTCAGATAGCTATAAGTAAAGGTTTTTTGATGAGTAAAGGTTTGTTATTCGGAAAGGGATGGGCAAAGTTCAATCGATGAATGGCTTTTGATAACATTGAACTCGTTTTTCAGTTTTATTGTGTTATGTTCATAGCTTGTAGAAATTTCCAACAGACAGTGGCTCAAACAACTAATACCTAAAAGTTGTACAATTTGATGCTATCGAGGGCGATTTGTACGTTACAGAAGTTGGTATGGATGCCATTATGTATGTCTGTTTAGGTCTTTTTTTTATATCCCTTTACGCTTGACATCTGCAGACTAGGGTGATCATTTCAGAACTATTCAAAAGTGGTATAAATGCACACTAGGAGCATTCCAAGGCCATTTCTAACCATTTCTAGCTTTCCTTGACTTGATTCGAAAGATCTCTTCTGCATACTGCACTTCTAAGTGAGATTAGAACCCACATTAGGCGGTCAAAGTCAGGGGTCAGCAAGGTTTTTATTGGATGCTGTTCTTCACACCCGTCGATACTACCTTCAGTAATAAAGTTAGTAAGACCATTGGCTACGCTTATCGAAGGAAAGATCTATGAAAAAGCATTGGTATGGAACATTGTCTGTTGAATACTGGAATGTCGTTAGGGTTATACATTTTCCTGGCGAAAGGAAGGATCTCCATATTTGAAATAAACATTACCCAGGGATCTATCGTTAATACCATGTAAACCGTTTTGAAAAAAAAATCTGCAGTATAAGATTCTGCAACGTGTTATTCATTCTTTTCGAGTATTCAGGAACCAACGCAATGTCAATATTTGTTTTGGATTTTATTTTTCTAAACTGTAGAACAAAAAAGTATAAGCAAGCTCCATGACGATCCAGAATCAATTTGAAAATAGCATCCAATACGATGCGAGTATTTTATCTCACTACTAAAAGAGATAATATTTGAGATATAAATACTAGCTTCACTTCCAAGCTTCCTCTTACAGCAAGACTCCATCGCTCGATTGAATTTCGATTCAATTTCACGCAATTCACTCCAGACATTGTGGGCATCTGTCTCGAGCAGAACTCTACGCCAAGCAAGAACGCAAAGCGAACGCATTTTCGAGTAAACCACTCGATCCGTCACCCTCTTGGCAGTGACTCGAAGGGTGTCGCGGATGAGGATCGACCTCG
>KZ068239.1:22941-39614 GCA_002091845.1 Anopheles cracens | reverse complement strand
CTGTCTTGTGAATTATCAAAATTTTATGAATGTAAACGTACGAACACACAAACAGCCGCCAATAGCCGCCTCCTGACAATTAACAGGATGAAATCGCCAGGTGTATGCAGCTTCAAGGTGTGCAACAGACAAACCCAACTTTCTCGTTTGATGTCTTGTTTGTCTCGCATGTCTGACGCTGTCTGACGGAGCCCAATGATTACTTGGGTTCGATCCGTGTTTGTCTTGCTCGATGTCTTGTTCGACGGCTCATAGAGCCCTGTCTAAGGGCCCAATTTAACAAAAAAAAACTTTCCAAACATTGAGAGTTATGCACCCAAAGACGGACAATCGAATGCGCTTAGCCTGGATATTCAAGCTTCTTGTAGAATGATTAGTTTTTTATACATTTTCCGGACACTTCACAGATAAGTTTTCCATGAGTTGAGTCTAATACTTGGGGAATTAAATTCTTTATCTTTTGGTGTTCAAAAATCCATATTCTAATAAGCAGCAAGTATCAAATCTCGTTAAAACTCTAAATTTCACTCTCACTCGATAACTAGATTCGGTCTTAACAACGCCGCACAACGTGCTATATGCTTCAACGGTCATGAACGTACTTGTTGTATAAAAAAGGATGCACTGACTTTTTCAAAACAAAACAAACATAGCAATCTGTCACCTCGATGCGCATACTAAAATGTTTTCTTCGCTCATTTGACGCATTCTTCGCTCCACTGACAGTCCATTTTTGACTGCAAATACTAGAAATGCTGGAAATGTGTGAACACACAGCAGAGAAATGGCCAACACAGCTGTTATTGTGATTTTCCCACTCCACGAAACACAAAAAAAAATGCACCAAAAACAAAACAACAAACACAAATCGGTTTTAGATCGAACCGAGCAAGTTTGATTGAGTGGTAATAACGTTTTAAACATTTTAATCACCAAACCTCCTCCGACCCTGGCAGGGTTCATCCAACCCGAAAGAACCACCGCTTCCATCCCCGGGCTGACAATTAATAGCAGAACCGTCGTCGTCGTCGTCGTCGTCGTTGTGAAGGCGCGTGAAGGTCTGCCCGGTCAGGCGTGCCAAAGAACTTGCCAACGAGTCGCCGGCGATGTCGGCGAACTAAGCGGAAGCGTCGCCGAGCAACTCCAGCCAAGAACTTTTCCAATTCCGGTTCCAATGGTGTTGGATCTGTTTCTGTTGCTTCCATGCTTCTCTTTCTCTTTCTCTCTCTCCCGCCGATTGATGCTGTGCTGCTCGATGATGATGGTGATGAGTTTGTTTCCGATTCGGCGGAACGGACGCTGTGCGGCCGCGGAACTAGGTGACCTTGAAGGGGCTCCGGCTGACTTGCGCTTTTTCGGGGTGTTCGTGGGCATCACGTTTGTTTTGATCGCCGTCGGTTCGGCCCGCCGGTGATGATGATGATTGAGGGTGTTCGGGGAGTTTGTTGTATCGCATTATGTTTTCCTTACGCCTGGCGGGCAGCTTTTTCCATGGCTGGGCTTTTTCGGCGGCTCGTTTCATTAATCACGTTCGTTTGCAAATAGCCCTTTTGACCCGCGTAATAGCTTCACGGGGCAGTGAGTTTGATTGGTTGTTCGAGCTATCGCAGTCGTTTTCGTTCCGTTGGGGTTTAGCTTTTTGGCCCGCCAAGTGATGCCCATATGACCCATGCGTGGAGCATGGCATATCTTCGCCGGAATCGATTTGTTTGTGATTCATCAAAAACAACGCGGAAGAGGCGAATAGTTTGGTTTTCGCTTACAAGCGCGCTCTGTGAGGAGAAACTTTTCACCGGTGGAAGGGTTAAGGGGATCGTCTTTGAAATTCCACGACACCGCGTCCGGGTTTGCAAATGTTTCTGTCGAGAAGTTTAGAATAGTTCCGTGCAGAGTTCTGTAGTTCGGTGTGCAGCGTGCAGATATCGAGTGTGGTAAAGTAGATCAAACAACGCTTTGAAAGCTCAAAGGAGGGAGAGACAGAGCTAGAAGTAACATGTTGTAAAAGTTTCTATTTGACTTTTTAACTTGCTTCTGTTCAGACGAATCCTTCACGGATTGCATGGAAGAATACATGCTTGATTCGATATGTTATTGTTACAAAGAATGCACGACTTCGGAGCGCTTCTGTTACACTAGCATTACAAAGGCGTCTGCTTTCAATAAGGCTTTCGAAAAAAAGGATACACACTCTTCCCTTCAGCTCAACCAACCGCTACCATCGAATCGGCATCTCATTAAAATATAATTTGAACAAACTTCAGAACCGAATTATGATTCAGGATGAAATTCTTTCGCTTGTCTTTCTTGAAAAGGATGCTATTAAATTTGCATTATTTAACTTGTGAACAAAAGGTGGCCGTCGTACAGAATTGCTAACGGATATATTAAAGCATGTTCTGATTTGTTATACATCGAAAGACTGAATATACATATTTAATTGATGTTTCTTATCTACCAACGAAATATGTTGTGAATGTTTAACTCAAACTTAGTCGGAAGGGTCATACAACATCGAATCATGTTCCTCATTTCTCAGTTATCATAAAGGACCATCTTTTTAACTTTAATTTAAGGTTATTGATTTTCTTCCGAATGTGCTAAGACGCTTCAACACCACTTCAACACCACTTCCTAAAGCGAGGTTGTTTTCCCAGAATATAAATTAATATTCATATTTGAACTCTTACGTCGAACAAACTAATGCTGAGTTAAAGTTTTCAGAAAAATTTACCACAAGCGAGAAAAATTCCCCGAATTTTCTCCGATTTGGACCGGAAGTGAAAGAGAGTTGAACTTTTTTTAAACTTTGTGCAAAGTTGACTTGAGTAAAATTCTGAAAGAAAACAGAGCAGTGACTCTTTAAAAACACATAAAAAGTATCCCCAAACAAATCGACCGGTTCCGGCTTTAATAAACCGTTTAACCGTCGCCGGCTCCGTCGGGTAAGAATTCACCACTGCTGCGCACAAAAGGTGCTCGGGCATGCTTCGGCACGGAGCCATTACCGGCAACCGGGCAACACTCCACGCCAACTGGAGGAGCCTGCAATCGACACGAGCCTCCACCGTTTACCGACGGCTCGCATCGATACACTGTTTATTTGCTCGTCGTAACCGATGACAAATCAAATGCATAACGAGTGTTCCCGCGTGAATTGCATCCCGTCCCGTCCCGCTTTGAGGCTCCTCGCTGAAGGGAAGGCATCGGAAAGTAGGCAAGCAAGCAGGCGACGGCGCACAAAAAAGGAATGAAAAAACGGAGCCCGGGAAAGCAGTCTTCCGGGACTGCGACTGGAGGCTTCGGTCGTTACGGAGAAAACGGGCACGGGGAATATGGGTCCTTTATTGAGCCACAGAAAAAGAGGATAAAAATGCAAGCGCTACACGAATCCAAAGGATGTCAAAGAAAAAGAAGCGAGAAAAAATGACAAAAAATCCAGGCCTGCTGGGAGCGAACGTCTTTCGAGCACACGGCCGGATCTAGGAAGCCGTGTTGTATTTACCCCCCCCCCCCCCCCCTTCTCTTTCTCTCTCACACACACACTTGCCCGCCCAACCACATGTCGCAGTAGTGCGAATTAATTCGATATTGTTGAACTCGCACATGCACTTATCATCAATTTCCGGCTGACAAAACATTGCACCATAAATCATAACGTCCTTGTTGTTGGTCGTGCATATTCACACCCCCCCACCCTGGGTTGTGTGTGGGGCAGAACCCTGCTGTCATGCTGACAGTGACAGACCTGGATCTCGACTCGAGGCCCCGTGTCCTTTTGTGAGAACAACCGTCGCACCCGACACCAGCCGCCCGGTGAAAGATGGCGCGAGGGTCGCGCCGTGTCCCGTGAACCGCTGCTTCGATGCGACAAGCGGTGCAGCGAAACAAAAACCCCTTTTCGTTTGCCGTTGCGGCCAGACCATACTTAGCGAGCGGAACTAAGCTTCACTCTCAAGGGTGCACCCATAAAACACATTCAATCGCAGTACCGATTCTTGCAATGACTGGTTTCGTTTCTCATGCACAGAGGGCGCCCCCCCCCCCCCTCTCTCTTTCTCTCTCTCTCTCACACACACACTTGCTCTCGCTCAACACAAGTGGTAGTTGGTAACCAAGCAAAGGGAAAAGCAAATAAAAAAGAACACGAATGGCAAGTGCAAACTACAGTTGCAGCAGCAGTTGGATGTGGATCGATGGATGAGAATGGGATTGCAATTTTCCCTGTCACAAAAGTATATACGCGCTTCCCCACCGGCACCCACATCCCGGCTCGCTGCAAGCAAAGAGGCGCAGGATTGATATTGAACTTGAAAAAGAGCCACAGCAGACGACGTGGTCGGTGACGCTGGGATTTAACCATTTTCAACACGGGCTGGCACGGGTTGGAACGGGCGAATGTAGCAATCTAGCCCTCATATGTGGCCGTCGCACGGGCCTAAAGGCATCGACGAGGGTCCTCTTCGCGTCCTCTTCATACACCCTGTTCGGCACGGCTCTCACCCTCACGGAAGGATGGATCGCCGGCGTTTAGTTGAGAGGAAACGCCTGCGGTTTCCCTGCGGATTGCTGGTAAACGGGGTTTGCCCATGGTCCGTCCACGCCTCCGAAGACGGTGCAGAAGGTGCCGAAGAGTGTGTCCCGGAGTGTGTCACCCGACCCGGGTCAGGATGTGGATTTGTGGAATTGTCCGACGTCCGACGGGCATCGCACGTCCCGTCTCAAAACTTGGAGATTGGAGGCTTTTGTGGGTAAATTATCCGCTTTCAGGATAATGCAACTCAAATGACAGCAACACGACGGCGACGACGACAATGACAGCGCAACGTGCGGAAAACCCGCCGCCAAACACGCGCCACGTACCAGTTCCGGGCAAGGAGCCCGCCAGAGACGCACTCCGAGCCGAGGCGAGCATAAACGCATCTTGGCTGCTGCTTTTCGTGAAGAAGAAAACTTTCGAACCCAGAAGAAAACGTCGTGTCTCGGGTCTCGGGGATTGCGAAAGCGTTTGAAGTAATTATTTCATTGCGCTGTCCGAGTGGACGGCCAGGAACACCCGTGATTTGTCCGCCATTGCTCTAATTGATCTCTGGGTTGGATGCTTTTTTAACAGCTACGTTTCATTGTGTACGGTTGATGGCCGATTGGGACGTTATCTATCCTCTAGCCGGGTATTGTAATTGCGTCTGGTGCCCTCACCCTCACGGAAGGATGGATCGCCGGCGTTTAGTTGAGAGGAAACGCCTGCGGTTTCCCTGCGGATTGCTGGCAAACGGGGTTTGCCCATGGTCCGTCCACGCCTCCGAAGACGGTGCAGAAGGTGCCGAAGAGTGTGTCCCGGAGTGTGTCGCCCGACCCGGGTCAGGATGTGGATTTGCGGAATTGTCCGACGTCCGACGGGCATCGCACGTCCCGTCTCAAAACTTGGAGATTGGAGGCTTTTGTGGGTAAATTATCCGCTTTCAGGATAATGCAACTCAAATGACAGCAACACGACGGCGACGACGACAATGACAGCGCAACGTGCGGAAAACCCGCCGCCAAACACGCGCCACGTACCAGTTCCGGGCAAGGAGCCCGCCAGAGACGCCTCTGCTGCTTTTCGTGAAGAAGAAAACTTTCGAGCGCAGAAGAAAACGCCGTGTGACCATCGGGTCTCGGGGATTGCGAAAGCGTTTGAAGTAATTATTTCATTGCGCTGTCCGAGTCCGAGGCCAGGAACACCCGTGCTGTGCCCGCCATTGCTCTAATTGTTCTCTGGGTTGGTTGCTTTTTTAACAGCTACGTTTCATTGTGTACGGTTGATGGCCGATTGGGACGTTATCTATCCTCTAGCCGGGTATTGTAATTGCGTCTGGTTTACGTTTTAGATTACAGTGAAAAGAGATGTTATTTAAAGTTTTGAAGCATCTTGATGATGCTTGATGATTGCTTCTTGTTATGAAGCAATTTCTAGATATATTTGTTTCCTTTTTCTATCGTTTCATGCAAATGTAGATGATAGTGGATGCAGGTTTGGATTTTATCCTTTTTCAAAGGAACCAAACATTACCAATTATCGGCAGGACAGATGGAACGGATCGGATAGACAGATTTTGGAGATATAATAATGATTTCTACCAAAGATAAATTCCCTTTTTCATTATAAACACATGTTTCTACAATGCAATCAAAATTTAATCCGATGTGATGTGAGCCATTAATTCTCCGTAAAAAAAACTGTGTCGAAAACATCTTGCTGCCGAAACCGGGTACATGACAAATCTTGTGTGAAACTGGCGATTAAAATGTCAAATATGGCCTACTAGATGATCAAAAGTCATCTCAGTAATGACAATCAGTAATGACGATTAAATTACATTAAATTACAAACATTCGAACAATGTTTATTTTAAACCAAAAGTTCAAAATATTTATATTATTTTTTGTAAATTTTAACGTAGTTAAAAAGTATTGTAAATATTAAAAATATTAATACTGAATACCAAAATCACCTTACCAAAAACACAGTTATTTATCATCGTTTTCGTTATGTTATGTTTAACGATATTAAAATACACACTACATAAAATATCAAGATCAATAAACAAGACAACTGGTAAAAATATACGTATTTTTGGGAAAATGTTAAAAAAAAATAGGAAACCGTCTTGGACAGTTTTTGCCGTATGTTCATCGTAACATTGTTAATATAGATTATATATAAACAAGACAGTTTTTTGTTTAGTAACCTTGCTAGTATTTCTAGTACTCAAATAACGTCATGCAAACAAATAAAACAAAAACGTGCAAAATTAATTTATATTATAAAATTGTAAAGATGTTGTTGATTGAGGTGAGATGGACACACAAAAAAAGAAGAACAGAATCCGACAAGAATTCGTAAGAAAATTTAAAAAATTGGAGAGATGCTGCGAATGGTCAGGTGTGGAATGCGGAAATACGCTAGAGAAGATTCAAAAGCAATATGGAAACAGGAGGAAATGAATGGTTCAGAAGTTGGCAACGACCTTCATATGAAGGATCAACCGATTCAGGGGAACCTAATAAACGTCTAATAGCGATCCTGGAAAAAAGCGTAGGATTCTTCAAATTCCAGACATGTGCAATGCAGTGAAATAGATTTTAGGCAGCACAAGAATGTTCCACCATAGTTCGCGTAAGAAACATTTAGGAAAACCTAAGCGTTTGAGACAAGTCAAACACCATTTAACACCCTACACAGTTTATGGAGCTCAAGACCTTTATGAGGACATGTGATTGAGGGAATGTTCGAAACTAATTGGCGTTTAAGCACAATTGTTTCATAAATCGTGCGGACAACTAAAACTTGCAGCTATTTGTAATGACACAGCTTCTGCATGCACAAGAAGCGATCAGCTGATGAGAATGCTCTTGTTGCTTACATTCGAACAGTGAAGCAACATCCCTGATGGATGAAAATTGCAATCTATGCGACCACTGTCGTGGACAGTGTCATATTCGTGACGTGTTTATGCCTCGATTTAAAAACACTTCGAAATGAATTATCTACTAGCGGCAGTTTCATCCCCAGAATGAGTTACTAGTCAGCAATCACAACCTCAAACGGATCACTGCTACGTCAATCGACGCATAAAATTACCATGTCCATTAGGAGGCAGGTGTTTGTTTTGAAGTATTAGATCGGCGCCTGGTGCAGTTCAGCACGGTCTGTTTCTTCCGCTGAAACTGAAGTGGCGCACGGTGTGTGCGTGGATTTCCTGTCGTGCCAAACGATCATTCTGCTCGGTGAGAGCAAGCAGCACTACCACCACCACTAGCAACAGCAGCAGCTGATCAATGACAACAAGTTTCTGTCACTTCATTGGTGCGCCTATGCTTATCATTGGCCCGTTTCCGGTATGTAATTTTAAAAGGCACTTCGGCACCTGCTCTCTCGCTCCAGCACAGCCGACCACCGTTAAAATTTACAGCCTAATCTTCACACAAACACTCGTACGCAACACGAGCCGACAGTTTCATCAGATTAGGAAGCGCGTACGCGAATCGCATGCATTTGCGTAAAGTGTCTGCCGTCATTGTGGTGTGTGGTGTTGCCTTTTTTTGTTCCTCCTGCGAATGCGACAAATAATTGCCACCCGAGTGCGTTGATCGTTCGTTCTCGCGCGAGGGGGAGAGGAGAGTGCAAATAATTTGCAAAACGATCAAATTAAAACGGCATAACACTTTGCACAATCTCCTGCACAATCCGAACGTACGCCGGTGCACGCCGCCGCAAACGTCGCGTGTTTTGCGCGTTCCGTCCTTGAACTTTAGCACCGAGCGGAACGAATGCGCCCCCCTCGGGGGAGGTAGGTGGGGTGATTCTGGACGAGGCGCGCGGGGTCTAAGTGCCTTAGACTGACAGTGCCATACTTTGCGAGCGACTTTACGAGAGAAGTTACCCGGCCGGAAGCCATCCCAGCGCCGATGTCGCTCCCGCACGGGGAAAGGGTCTCCTGGAAGTCCATGCCAGTTGGGGCAGGATAACACACACTCACACATCGTGTGCATCGTTGGCAGATTGCCTTAATGAATGTCAACTGCACACCGGCGCTGGTACCGGCGAATCCGCATTGCCATTCGCTCGCAAGCCGATCGCTTCCCGGGCGGTTGTCTTCCCGTGAGCCTGACGGCAGCTAATGAAGATGTAACCTTTCGTCCGACGCCCTAAAAGGATCGGGTTGTACTATTGGCGGTGCCGTTACTGCGCTGCAGCAACCGAAGCGGCCTTGCGTAACTGCAGCCATTGCGTAACTATGTTGTAAAATGAGGTCCCACCCCGAAACGTCATATCACACTCGCTGCCAGGTGGTACGGCGACGGGCATTGCCGTGTTCTTATGAGATGGCAATGCGAGCTACATCTCCAGGAGGAAGATAATGGAAGGTTAAGGGGTTTTTCTCAGGCCCTCGTGGATGTTATGCGAGGTATGCGTATTCGGGAGAGTTCCGATTCCTGGCAGTGAACAGGGCAGCTATTCAATTGCTGAAATGCTTTCCATTACCGGAATCGATAATTTCTTTCTCTATGGTCAGTTTATTGAAACTGTAAACTCCGATATGTTCTATCGCACCGGTTGACTTCTAGATAAAGTGAAATGCAACGCTCGTTGGATAAGCAATCGTTTGAGCAGTCACATTGGCATGGCCAATAATGTTGATGAAGTATTCTGTGTCGCTGTTCATTCTTTTAACGTCTTCTGGAAGTGCTTGTGAAGGTGGCAGGCTATAACAGTTAACGTTTTTAAATTACTTAACATAGCGGACTGTGTGTTCCTGAAAAAGGCAATGGTTTTTCGTATCGTTTCAAAGCCTCTACAGCCTCTACAGTAGCTTTTGGCTGTATTATGCGTTAAAAACGATTTACATCGCATTTAAGCCAACTCACGTCCACGAGATTGGATCAGGAATGTACATACATGATAAAAAAATGGAACGCAAACATATGACTCAATCCAATCCAATCCATGTCCGATCCTAACTAACCGCATAGACGGTGTCTAAAATCGTTTAAAAAAGTTTCAAAAATATGTCTATGGTATGCAAAGCCGCGTAAGATCGTATGTGTTTTTTAACGTATTTTAAAACGATTTCTTGTCTCGATAAAACAAACTTTCGCAGTGGGTCATGTCATTGATACTTTTTATGTTGCGTGGAGCTGATCTGATCATGATGACAAATTAGTAATATTGTCAAAGTTCAATACCAATACGCAGCTCCGAACGGGAAAAGCATTTTGGCGTATTTGCTATACATTCTGTCACACATTTCTTATGTTTGTCTAGGTTACTGGCTCATTGGTGCATTGGATCATCAATTGCTATGCATGGTTTAAAAGGTTATGCTTTCAGCTTTATGACAAAAAAATGAACCAAAACATGGTACCATAAAAAAAACTACTCAATCTAAAAACACCAAACGTCGTATTTTGAGCCTAAAAAGTGCGTAGAAGAACTCATAATGAAAGTTAAAAAATCGTTCAAAACTTTGCCTATATTATTCAAAGTCGTTTGAAAGTTTCTGCATTTCTATATTGTACTTTAATACAACTATTTGTATGAAAAACGAATTTTCGTAAGTGGTCGTTTAGTTCTGTTATATGAAACGATTTCAATGGCGATGGAAAACTAGCAATAGTGTTTGTAAAATTTTGAACAAATCATCAAAAGAAGTATTTTTTAATACTTACAAACTTAGTAGAACATCATTTCCATGTATCTTCTCAAGTTTTTGTTTTGTTCTAAATAAATAAGAAATCGTATCGTTATGCTACACACTGTAGAACATAAACCTGTGCCGGACAGATTCTATGCGATGTATGCCTTAGTCGGGTAAACGTCAACTGCGAACACACTATATTAGGTAACAATCATGCATACTACGTAAATGTGCATTGGTGAAATTAATATTCACTGTATGAGGAGTAAAATGAAGTTTGCTCGAAACTGCTCGATTCTTGCTAGTTTATTTCTTGACAGGAATGTGACATTGCTGTGTTTACCAACATCAACTGGTGGGTAATGACCTGAAGCTCCTAGTAGAAGATGTTTTGGAGCAGAAAAAAAGATGTTTTGGTAAACTTTGAGTGGTGATATTATAGAACATATTCTTATATTTGTGGACATAAGACGTCAAAACTTAGATTGCATTTGAAAGCGTTCTTGTAAACAGAATGGGTACAAAAATGAAAATAAATTTAGAAAACAAAAACAAATATATAGTATAATAAATGGATGTCACCTAAATCCTTCCAAACATGTCCATTACATCATTAAAAAAACCACTGAAAGGCATACTAGATTGTACCCTACAGCTTCCATAAAAATAAAAGCCACACACATCCAAGTACGCGGTGCCACAACGAAGACAAGAGTTAATCGACCATCGCTACGATAGCCCCTCACCCTGCAGGAAACGTCAATTGAAGTCGTTACAAGAAAGGAAAAAAAACGGAACAAAAGTGAAGGATACCACGAACGAGTAAAAAAAACAACTCACAACCGCACGAACCGAGCGAATAAATTGAGCGGAACCTACGGAATCAAACATTGGCCGGGCAAACATTGTCCGCTGCGGATGTAATTGAAAATGTCCACTCAGACCGGGGGAGTTGGCTTCGGTATTGGAAAACTTCCGCACCAGACCGCGAACAAATATTAAAACAAAAATTTTCTTCCCCCCCGGAGAGAAAGAAAAAATGGAAGACGCCATCACAGGAGGCAAAATTTGGTCGTGGCTTTAAAAAATTCGCTCCACCGTCCGGAGATCGAAACGGCGTCTTGGTGTGTCCCGTGGTCACACCGGTGCATGACAGGAATGATAGAGTGATTTCATGATTGCATCCAGCTGCAGCAAGCTGCATCAAGCGTGCGTCTCCATCCGTTGCAGGAGCCCGGAGAACAGGCGAACAGAAAAAAGTGAACGCGTCGTCCCGCGGTGAAAGAAACAAATAGAAGATAACTGAGGAGGAAACAAAGGACGAACAAAAAAAGACCACTCCGCCACAAACACCGACACACACAATGACTTTTCGTTGCTTGAGAAAACTGTTATCAAGTTGCTCTGCTTGCTCAAAGTCTTACCCAGAAGCTTTATGAAGGACGTTTTTGCTGAAGTGTGTGTGTGTGTGTTTTGTGTGTTTTTTATTATTATTGTTCACGCGCTGCTATTGTTGGTTTTTGGGGTTTCGGGTGGCTTCTTGCCACGTGCTGCACGCCCCGTGCTTCAATTTCCGTCGTCCATCAGGGTGTCGTTTTCCATCAGGCTGCCGTTGCGCCTTTCTTCGAGCAGCGCTTGACGCGGCAACATGATACGCCGTGCGCGCGACAATGGCGGAGACCGATAACAAGCTGGCCGAGCAAAACAAGCGGCATTAGTGCGAGCTGAAATAAAGCATGAAGCGCAGAACGTGGAATGGAAGCCACCGTGAGCGCTCAAGCAGCGCCGAGCAGCACAAGCTGCAACAGGAACGTCCCATCGGTGGCCAGGGAATGTGCAAACAAAAATGGTTATAAAAAAGCGAAAGCGCCTCCCTGTTCCGATTCCGGCGTTTTCCGCCACAAGAGGAAGAGCAACACCAAACAGACGAACAACAACAACAACAACGCTTGACGCGGCAACATGATACGCCGTGCGCGCGACAATGGCGGAGACCGATAACAAGCTGGCCGAGCAAAACAAGCGGCATTAGTGCGAGCTGAAATAAAGCATGAAGCGCAGAACGTGGAATGGAAGCCACCGTGAGCGCTCAAGCAGCGCCGAGCAGCACAAGCTGCAACAGGAACGTCCCATCGGTGGCCAGGGAATGTGCAAACAAAAATGGTTATAAAAAAGCGAAAGCGCCTCCCTGTTCCGATTCCGGCGTTTTCCGCCACAAGAGGAAGAGCAACACCAAACAGACGAACAACAACAACAACAAAAAAATCCCCCGTCCCAGCGGCGTGCAACAAATGCGTGCAACAATTTGCAGCAAATCTGCAATCCAATTAGAAACGCTCTTATGGGGCGCACAGGACGGGAGCCGAGCTGATGAGACGCTGCAGCCAGCCGGCCGCGGCTTGCATCTGCCACTTTATATTAACTCGCGGCCCGGCGAAAACAAATCAAGGCAGGCAATAAACGTTCCACGAACTCCGCCGGGACGCGTGCCATCCCGCGAGTCCGATGCGGGAGCGTTTCGCCTTGGTGGAGTGTTTGATGTTGCCCGTCCGGGTTCCGTGCCGGAACGCAGTGCGTGGTGTTTTAATTTCGCTCCGTCATGTCCTTGTAAGGTGCACCTGTTCTTCTGGCTCGGTTCCGGCATGTACGTACACGTCTGGCAGAGGGGAGTGACAATCGACGTTGGCAATTGGGAAGAGATCCGTCCAGCACGATCAATCTTCTTCACAGGAGATTGATTTTCCCACCCGTCGGGTACCGTGTGCCGATGCGGTGTTGGGAAGAAATTTGAAAACATGCTCTCCGGGCAAGCAGAGCAATGTTCGGGACGTGTGTGGTTCTTTTTTTTCAATGCAGGAGCCATCACAGGTGATCCGACTTTAAGCTTAATGGTGTTCTAGCTTTCGGGACTTGCGCTATTGATTACGATGCTTTTTTCGATGCATCGTAATGTTCACTTGATCTTTTTTTTTATTAAAATAACAAAATAGTTACACAAGCAAGCACTGATTTTTTGCCCTAGCATGTGCTGAGATCTGTTTTTGGAAATACAATTCGATTGACTGCATTATAATGTTGCAGCAACCAATATCAAATCAAATCCTTGAACTTGAATTTATGTGCTTTGAATAGGGGTCTTAATATTTTCCTTCTGAAACATAACAATTCTAATAACAATCAATTGCCCATAGGCATACTTCTGTAGGTGAGAATAATAACTCCTTTCTGGGAGTTAACTCATTCCTACTCACTCACCATTGGGATTCGGAGCAACTCTTTAGGGACTCGTTATAATCAAACTCACTCACGAGTGAGTAACAACTGGCCGTAGGGAGAGCCGAATCCCAAAAGAGTGAGTAGATGTCGCTAAACGAATGGGAGTCGAAAAACGAGGCGGGAACCACTCACTCACTCCAGTTGTTACTCACTCATGAGTGAGCCTGATTATAACGACTCCATAAAGAACCATTAAAATTCTATGCTAGTAGATAGCTCACTTTTTTCACTACTCTTTTCAAAATGTTTAACGCACTCACTCATCCTGCGGAACACAAAGAGATTATTTTGAATAGGAAAGATTTACCGGATTTTTCATCCATTCTTGAACAGTTCCCACAGTAAAATGAAATCGTCCCAATCAATGATGAAATCCTTCCATCCATTCATGAAATGACATTTCCCACGCAGGGCTTCCCCACTGTGTTTAACACTAACGGACAAATCTGGTGTCAATTGACACTTTTGCAGCTTTGAGCCTCAATAACTCGAAAACGGATAGAGATAGAGATATCGACAAACGGTTTTCACCCAAATTCTTATATGTTTGAAAAGTTTTTTAAAGGATTTTCAAAAATTTTAAAATCCGTGAAAAGCACTTTTTATTCGGTCTACACGATTTTCCATAGCTTCTACAATTGACGCGTGACTTATATATTTTTTATATTTTGATGCCGGCGGATTTTTACTTGAGGGGGGCTGGGGAGCAAACGGGTGGGGGTAGGGTCAAAAACTTGACGGATTATAAAACTAGAATAGTATGCGCACAACTGCTGAAAATTTCAGCATAATTGCCAAAAATAGCCTTCTAGGTGTCAATTGACACCATGATTTGCACCAAAGGAGTATTCGGTCCATTTGACCGTAAGTGTTAACATGTCAGGTTGAATACTTACAATGACGCAATTATATCGACTTGTTCGAGGCGAATCTTTGAACTACACATAATAACCACTTCAAGAATGGTCGGAAGGATTTCATCATTGAGTGGGACTATTCAAGAATGAATAAAAAATGCTGTAATTGATGATCCTAAGAATATCATCAAATATGTGTTTTATATTTGTTAATAAAGGATTAAGTATGCGAAATTTCCATTTAGTGCAAATTGTAATTTTTTATGCTTCGACGGGTAATCGATTTGGATTAGGTTTGATGCCTGTGCTAGCCACCCATAACCGCAATATTCAAATGATGGACAGAAAGTTTTGTTTTATATTTTTTTAGATAAACTGTTGAAGATAACATTTCGATGAAAATTCTGACACATCAAACTATAGGGCCCATTATGAAACACAAACGGAAAGTCTCTAAAAAAACCTATATACTAACATGGTAATTAATTGATGTTTGGTATTTTTAACAAACTTGAGTGACTGGGAAAAGGTTGATAAGATGCTTAATCATGGTAAAATTCGTATTTGGTTTTTAGTTTTGCATTACGTTTGAAACTACAGTGCACTGAAAATTCGCGTCTTATGTTAGACTCTGCCGTTTGAGTTTCATAATATTCGATAGTAACACAGCGTGTTTTCTCAATTTCTTTCATACTACATAAACCTTATCAGCAGTTCGTCTTGAGCTACGTCACAGGTTTTTTAATCGCATTGCCTTCAAACATATCGAAAGGTTGTTGTTTGTGGGGCCCATATAACTTTTTCGGCTTCTTTTGTTGGTTTACCATTACCATAATGCATACCATTTGGGTATGTAGCCAAAACAGTTCATCTGACATAGGTATACAAAGCATTAAACTTCAAATCAATAACATGCTGTAAATTAAAGATGGTGATTTGTCTTTGTTGTAAAAAAAACCCTCCACGCTTAGCGCTGGTGACTTGAGAAGCATTAATACGATTGTTCAAATCATTCGGTAATTCTCTATGATAACCTCTTTGATAACCAATTTCAATTATGATTTTTGAGTTTTTTTGTTGAGATTTTCACATTAAAATAAAAATTTGAAGAATGTAGTCCTGTTTGTATAGAAACCATTACAAAAAACTACAAAACTTCTTGACCAAATAGCTATTTTTACTAGCTGCATAAACAATGTCAAATGAAGCGGTCTATTGTACAACATAACCGATGATATATGTACACAGGACCGGGCGTTATGGCGCAATATCTTGTTTACGGCACGAGTCGACCTACGGCTCTAGCCCGTTTATATATATATATATATAACCGATGATATATAACCAAAAGTGTTGAAATGAAAGTAAAGTTGAAAAGAGTAAAGTTGAATATCCATTTCACACACAACCATCCATATATCACATCACGTTTCTACTAAAATTAAACATGAATTAATGTTTGTAATATTAGTTACTTCTATTTACTATTCATGTACAACACCAATAAATTGAATCTACCATTTAAATTATTCGCTTAAAAATCAGGGAATGTGTAGAAAAAAATGTAGAAAAAAACTGTTTTTATACTAATACTAATAAATAAAAAAAATGTTTTCACACCGCAAATTTTACACAAATTTTAAAAAATTGATCCTTTGAAACAAATGAAAACAAACGAATCAAGATAGGAAGAAAGGCACAGTATGGATCTCAAAAAACTTCAAAACAGTTATTCTAACGTTTCAACAAGATGGAAATGTGCATTACGAAGTTATTCCAGCACGAAGTTGCTGGCTAACTGTGTGTTTTTGGATGGTTTTGGTTGTCAAAAAAAGAGTAAATTAAGCTTACGTCCATTTCGGAATCTCTTCAGAATTATGCTTGGTTTCACGCAGCTTACAGAAAAGAGTTAAAAAGGAAGCGTTCAAGAGCTTTTGCATCAAACGCATGAACAAACGCCTGTTAGACTTTCTGTGTTCTAATGTTACGTTGGAAAACTTTTCAAGCAGGGACAAGAATGATTATATAAAACGCCCTAAAACCTGCCAACTGCTTCCGGAATAATTGATGCAGCTCCACACATTGGCCACTCTTCATTTTCTGCACGGTCGCAATGGTTGCGCATTCCATCTCGCGAGCGCGGTCTCAAGCGCTCGAGTGGATTCTCAAAACCCGGCCAGGTCAAGTTCAAGGTCCGGGCACGCATTCAATTGCACCGAAGCGCCCGTCCTATCGGCCGCTGCAGGAGCAGCTGCAGCTGCAGCAGCTGCAGCCGTCCGATTATGCACTTCGATTACGCGCTACGGTGAAGGCGGACAAAACCGCACACTTCGTAAGTGGCGTTGATTCGATTTTCTTAATT
>KZ068238.1:360154-387274 GCA_002091845.1 Anopheles cracens | reverse complement strand
CCACCGCGTACCGGGGATCGATCGCTACGTCTGCATTCGAAAACGAAGAGAGAAAGAGAGAGAGAGAATGAGAGCGAGGAGCGAGGAGAAACACACGCGCCCAGGGAGGCGCGATTGAGGGTGAAATTCGCTGCACCGAACGGGACGGGTTTCACCGGGTCAGTGCCGAAGGAAAGGCCGACCGCCGGCCGCCAGAGCAGCCCAAGTTCGATCTTCAGCTAGCCCGGTTGACACACTTGGACCGGATCAGTCGAAACGCGCTGCTCGAGCCGAGCGGTCTCCATCGGACCGACGAACATCACGAACATTTTTTTCTTTTTTCGAAAGTCCGTCCGTTTCCGTCTGCCGGCAGGGTTGGACCAGTGTGCGCCATTACAGTTCGATGCGTGTTGGACGGAGTGGAATGACATTCGCGTCGGTGCAGCAGCATACGTGACCAACTTTCCGTACCGTCCGTCTAGAGTTCCGGAGCTCCCAAGTGGCGGTCGCGTGGGCTACGGCGCGTCGTGTTTGCGGGATTTGTTACGGAAGACGTTACGGCCCCTGCGTGGACGTCACCAGTTCGTTGCAGCAGTCAAAGTAAGCGCCGACCTATCGGAAGATCCTCGGATGGCGTCGATAAGACACTACTGCCCCGCCGGACGGGCACGGCGCCCGGCCGTGCCGTTGCAGCTGCTAATCGGCGGCTTTTGTGTGCTGTTGATGCTTCAGGATTACCACCAGCATGCGGCGGAGGCCACGATACCAACGATCGATAATATCGGTAAGCACCTGTGTGGCAAAAACAAATCCTGGTAATTCTCGAAAGACAAGCCCACTCACACATGACACATCGGTCGAACGGAGGTGCATCTTATCGTCCGAAACACAACCATAAACCCTATTGTTTCTAGGGGGAAAGCAGAGGTTACCATACAGATATCGAATTTGCAAATAGTAGTTTACGGATGCTCACTTAACGGCGGCATTACATAAGTTTACTGCTATAAAATTAAAATATTACTCAGTGTGTTGAAGCTTCTTATCGAGCGAGAAGGTGGTCTACCGATTGCGTTATGGGGAGTGCGAGAGTGCCATAAAGATTTATAGCACTACTAATCGGCTCAAACGATATCACGAGACTAAAGTCTAAGCATGTGCCTACTGAGTATTGCACTGGATCGGTTGTTGTACTTGAACAAGAACCAACCCGATGATTTGCACCAGCATGGAGCTCTTCGAATATTCGATGTGACTTCCTGCAGCACACGTGACACACACACACACACACATGGGTGCTTTAATTTAATGCCATTAATCCTCCGTGCCTTTCACCAATGACTTTTGCATTTTCGACCAGCTTTTGGAGCAACCCCGGAACCGCGATAACCAGTATCGTCCGACGTAAAGAAAGGAGAAACATAAGCAACAACAAAAAAAACAGTTGTTGTTTTGTATCCATGCGCGAACAGTGCGTGGGATGATGGCGGAAAACATGCTAATTGATGCGGAGACCATATACAACGTTCGCTGCACAAATTCATGTACAAGGAGAACTAGGCGGCGGGAGTGTTTTATGGCTGCGGATGTTTTTTTTTCTTTTGTCGCTGTTACTATCTGGCTGTGGGGAGAGATAGCATTCGATACGGTATACGGAAAGTTCGCTGCATGGCGGTTTGGCGCGGTGAATCTGCATCTGGAGTCGTTGGCATTTATTTTCGGCACACGTAGAAGGTCCCCTCCGCGGTCAAGACTTAGTCCGCGAACAGCCAAGGACTTTCATTGACTGTGACCGGAGTTTGTGCTTTTACTCCAAATGCTTAAATCTCTATATCTGCCGGTAAACTCTTCTCCGTTGGGTTCTATTATTAACCCGCTGAACTCGGTACGCTAGTGGTATCAATTTTAGAACAAAGCTTTCAAAAGATTTATGTTTTTTTAATGAATGTCTTTATGAGTTTGAGTTTACGATTTTCGGTCGTCGTTTAATATCTGTTGCAGTTTTATACAAATACAAAAAAAAATCTAAAAAATGAATATAACCGTGTAGAGCGTGGGGGTCCTCCTCTGAGGAGTAAATGGTTAAATTAAAACTGGAAATGTGATAAAGAATTTAAAGAATCAAACCAAAAAAACACTACTAACACCAATCCAAAGCTTATCATAAAAACACTAACCTTATGTTCAATACGTCCATCCATCTCTGATTTCTGCAGTGAAAATTCTTCAATCACCCGTCGTTCAGCAACTGATCCTGCCCCGACCGTTGGTCGCGGCCGATCCGAGTGTTGTCGCCGATGTACCTGCCACCATGCCCATGCCGGTGATGAAAGATCCAAAGAAGCCAGCGCCGATGAGCGACGCCGAAGCGACGAAGAAACCTTCGAACGAAAATTCGCCGGAAAAGAGCGCTCGCGACGAGGTCGTCCGTCCGTTCCTGATACCGCGGACGCGTTCGCTGCCGGGCTGCCCGCTGTGCGATGCATCCGTGTACAGCTACTGCGACGAGAAGGTGTACCACGATGCGTGCTGCTGCGGGTCGATCAACGGTGCGGCACCGTTCGGTGGGGGCGGTGGCTTTGGTGGCGGATTCGGCGGTTTCGGTCGACAGGGCTTTGGGGGGCCCGGTTTCGGGGGCGGTGGTTGCGGCTACCAGGGATGCAGCTACCTGTTTGCCAACTCGTGCTACGAACACCAGCTGATAGTGAACTGCTGCTGTAACTCGCCATACTAGGGAGAATTTCTTTCATGTCGGTCGGCCTCCTAGGATGGCTAGGATGCTCGCTGCATAGAACATAAGTCTGGCTGATACATTCTGCTTAGTAGTTTAATTTCTTCTCTCATCGTGCGTTCGCTTAGTTCACATAAGGTTAGTTTAAGTTTCGTTTCTTCGAGTACGAAAATAGGGGATAAACAGAACGTTATCATCTATCTTAAGGGCATTCTTATTTATACAGCTGCATTAGTTTTTTTTTTGTCGGGGAAGGGATGCCTCGTCCTCCCTGTTCCCTCAGAGAGCATGCGGTCACGGGCCCGCACACGTACACTAAAAACTAAGGATCAAAATAAAAATAAAGACGATCATCGATCGCACTCACTCAATGGAACACGGTTACTGCTTCTGCTTTTCGCTCCCGCTGTCTTCCGCACTTAAAATACACTAAATAAAAAGGATCCGCTTCGACGACGAACGATGGTCACCGTGGGGTTTCCTTTACCAGCCCTCCGTGCCAACCAACAGAGACAATCATTCACAGCGTTACTCCACGTCGTCCTTATACTTCTCGCGGGCCTCGGCGCGCGCATCCGGAACCAGCTGGTTCTTGACGCCACCGAGCACGTTGCTGGTGGCCTGGGTAGCTAGCACGATCGGTTGCACCACGATCGGTGGAATTTGGCGCATCACCGCACCAACCGCACCCGTGTAGCCCTTCTGGTCATGCTCGAGGGCAGTGATCTCAACAAAGTTTTGTGCCGTCTCCGTAATTCCCTGTGGAGGGTTGCCAAAAATAAACAAATACGGGTTTGAGTACCACGTTTGTCTATGATGCGCAATAGAGTCTGCCGGTCTTTAATACCTACCTCCTTCACTATCTGTATGGCATTGGACATTCCCTCGCGAATATCCTGCGGCGGATGCAGACGCTTCCGCTTTCCCTTGCGATTGCCCCGACCGCGACGGATCGAAGGTCCGGGCGAAATCATATCGTACGCCGTTTCGGCCGTTATCTACCGGAGTGGGAAAGGCACAATGGGATTAAGTCTGACGGTTTCTACTTTTGTACACTTTTTCTTCATTACCTGCAGCAAATGTATGATACGAGTAGTAATCTCCAGTGCGGCCAGCGCTGTGCGGGCCGTAAAACTCTGCGCACCGCGCTGCAGCCCTCGGACGATTCGACCATCCTTTTGGTACTGCTCTATAGGCAGCCAGAACAAATCCCAAATACCTTGCACTGCAAACCATCGGAAAGCGAAAGAGTTTTAGTTTGGTATACCTGTGCCAATGACTTCCAGCCTCGTCGGCATACTTACAAAGCTGCACCAGCGAGTACATCGGTCCAAAGCCACCGATAATCTTCGGCAGTTGATGCTTTTTGATATCCTGCAACCATTCCTGCAGCAGGAAGTTCAGCAACCGATCGACGCCCAGCAGCCCGTGGCGATAGGAAATCTTTTTGAGACGAATCTCCGAACACTGCAACTGACCAAGCCCCATCAGCAGCCCGGCGAGGGAGCCGTGCGAAAGCTCCATCCGCTTGCCGTGGTAATCGATGCGTATCGGCACGTCCGGACTGAAGATCACGTTGCGGAAGTAGATCGGAGCCGAATCGTTCGCCTCACTGCCGCATACCGTGCCTTCTTGGGCGTCCTTGTGCTTTTCCTCTTCCTCGATCAGCAGCATGAGGTTTTCGGACACCATCTTCTTCGCCTGCAGCTCCTGCACGGCATCCGGGATGGATTCGACCGTCATCACCGGTGGCTGGTGTGCCGGTGTCGTCGTCTGAGACGGACGGCCACCACCACCACCAGCGGCAGCCCCACTGCCAGCCGGTACGTGGGCGTCGTTAATGTCGCCACCCCCGCCAAGCTGGTTGAAGAAAGTGATCAAGAAGAGCAGCGAGTCCTGGTCGATGTTCAGCCGGATCGGCAGCAACGAAACGCGCAGACAGCACTCCTGTGCCGTCAGCGCCGGATTCGGTCGCATATGGAGCGCCTTGATGACGACCATGTGGTTCGTGCTCTGCTTGCTCGTCGGCCGGCTTGGCAACTTCGGATGGTAGAGGAACTTCTTGATGTTCGACACCGCCAAACCGTCAACGATTTCCAGCTCGTTGATGAGCAACACCTGCCGGGACGCTTCCTTCGTGTGGCCCGGGTAGGTTTCGTGCGAAAACTGGACCTTGCTGATGTGTATCTCCATCGTCACGTCGTGCTTCCGGTCCGGACCGCCGCGCGTCTTCCACGTCAGCTTTGCCAGGGCCGCCGCACCGGCCGCCGCACCGAAAGTCACCGACGGCGAACCCTTCGAGTAGCTGACGCCAGATTTGTATGCCTCCGACATGGGCAGTGCGGTCGGCAGGTGGACGGTACCGGCCGTGGCAACGGTGGCCGTCACCTGCTTCTCCGCCTTCCCAGCCGCCGGTGGGTGTTTGGCCGCCGCCTTCCGGCGCCGATCTTCCCGGGTGAGAAAATCGCGCCCACCGTAGATGTGCCACGTGACGGTCATCTCGCAGATCGTGTAGCGCTCCACGGCGCTCGGGAAGTCTTCTGGCGCTTTCAGCAGATCGGGCTTGCCGCTCGGCACACTGAAATGGTTGTCCACGATGCGGATCGGATCCTCCGAAACCGGCACCTCCTGATTGCGTGCGTCATCCCGATGGGTCCGGTGCCTGGCAAGCTTGTTTACGTCGCCAAGCTCGTTCGTTACCTGCGGTAACGCTTCAACGCCGGTATCATCGTCGTCGTCCTCTCCGAGCCCGTAGTTAATGGGCTGCTGACCGAGCACCGACCGCTCGAAGTTCATCAGTTCGCGCATATTTACACTCGTATTGTCATCATCCACGTCCGCTCCGACGCCGGTGGAGCCCGTGTCGTGGTGATGGTCATGCTGGCGCAGATAATGGTCGTCGTCGTGGTAGGACGACGGTATGCTCGAACCCTCCTCAATGCTGATCGAATCATCGTCCGACCCAAAACGACGTTTGTTGCTGTTACTATCCGAGACGTGCGCTCCTCCACCGGGCTGCTTCCCGTCCGCCCCACGGCGCTGCCTTTCGTCCGGGAAGAAGAACATCTCCACTCCAGCACCAGCCCCACCACCGAGCAACGATTCGTCACCGGCGCCATCTCCGCTGGAAGTGCTCTCTATGTACAGGCTTTCCTCCATCGCATCGGCCATTAGGGTGTTGACACGTTGCTGCTGCTTCGGTGTAACGACGGGCCCACTGGCACTGGACGGTGCACGCACTGGCAGCAGTTCCCCTTCGGATTCTCCACCCAACGGCAGCCCTTGCGCCCCGATGCCAAAATCCTTTTGTTCCAGCAGCGCCGCCGCACCACTTCCACCGAGCGCAGTGCCGTCAGATCCACCGACGGCCGTAGTTCCACCAACGCCTACACCAGCACCGTCCTCACTACCACCGTCACCATCCGGCAGCAAAAGATCACCTTCCGCGGCAAGATAACCGATCAGCTGAGCCAGAGCGCGTGCCGAATCCGCACACGTACGCACGTGCACATCGTTGATGGCCGTGCGCAAATCGAACTTCGGGAACTTCACTGTGACGCGTTCGTTAAGCATCAGCGAGATCTCGAACAAGCCGACCTCGACCACGCAAACCAGCTCGGTCGAGGGTAGTACGGTGATTTTGCTACTGTTTTGCGCAACCTGGTGGCCGCCGGTGGTAGAGTTACTGCTGCTCCCGCCGCTACTACTACTGCTCGTGTCCCGCCCACCCGAACCAGACGTCACCGCGAGTTGCTGTGGAGCCAAACTCAGCGTGACATCTTCGGCGATGAAGTTAAGCGTGAGACCGCTGCTGGTCGTAGTGATGTTGCTGCTGATCATGAACGACCCCACCGTTATGACGGCCCGGTACGGGAAGTATAGGGGCCGATAGTCGATCGCACAGTCCCACAGATGCAGATGCATCTCGGTCACCACACCGAGCGGAGTGTACCCCTGCACGGGATAGTCCACTACGTCCAGCATGTCGAGCAGCTGCGTCAACCAGGCGTGCTGCTGCAGCGTGGAATGATGGCGCAGGGTGGTCAACTGTATGCCGGCCGCCATCCTTATCCGCTTGATCGCCAGATCGGGCACGGATTTGATCTGAATGGCAAGCGAAAGCATTTCGCGATTCGCACAGCCGCGCTGCTCGTGCAAGGTAAGATTTTTCGGCGTCGGATACAGCGTACTCTGCAGATACGACGGCAGCACGCTGTTGATCAGCCGCAGCGGTGGATTGTTCGATGGCGTTGGAATCAACCCGCAGTGATAGAATTCGGCCGACTTCGCCTGGATGCACAGATAGCCGAGATTGGAGTTGCCACGGAACCCGTTGACGGAGAAGATGTAACCCGAATTCAATCGAATCACAAACTCCCCGAGCTGACCGGGAATGACGTGCTTCTGGGCATCGCGTACCGGTGCGAACATCGTCAGCACGCCTTGGCCGATGTTTAACCGGAAGGCGATGGTGTTGGCATCGATATCTGCCCCGGTGCCCGTTGCCGACATCTTCCCACCGTGAGAAGAGCTCCGGTGCGAGTGGGATGATGTTTTTCGGCCACCGGTCCCACTGGTACCACCAACAGTACCTCCACCTCCACTGCGTGTGCGATCGTACACCGAGTAAAAGATGCCGTCGGAGTCGGATTCCGATTCGGAGTTTGTTGCGGACGAGCTGGAGTCTATAGCCGGCGGGAAAGAAAGAGAGAATGGTTTCAAATACGGAAGCAAGGATGTCACAGGGTGGGCTCTTACCTAACTGGATACCGCTTTGGCACATTGTGTACGGCATGTAAATCGAGTCCATCATGCCCATACCGGCGAGATTAATCTCCGGCTCGCGGAAGGACACCCGCGCAGTCTGCTGGGCATTCAGTTGCGCCTCTGCAGCGGCCGTTGCCGAGGGGGCACTTGGTTCCCAGAGCAGCAGATCCGTGCTGATGCGATTGTAAATTACTTCGTACAGATGTTTTGACCTGTGGCGAGAAAATAATACAACAATTAATGTATGCAAACTCATTGAATTATAACGGCAAGGTATAAAGCAACTCACTTCATCTGCAAGCTAACGACGGGAAGATCCACGCGTATCTGTAGCTTCGATCGTTTCATCGCGCATGAACAGAACGTATTCATCTCGTCCGTATCACCGGGCAGGGTGAGCGTTTCCGGCGTGTCGGGGATGCCTGTCGCACCCGCCGTTTTCGAGTGCGGCGTGTCGCTCTCCCTACACACACGCTTCGCACTGAACGGTGTGTCCTCCTTGCAGCGTCCCGTTGCGACACCGAAGCTTTCGCCGGACGTTGGATCACTGTCACTCTCCTCGTAGTTCCGCTGGCCCGAGGTGCCAGATTTGGAGGCGTGAGGTTTGCCGGCGGAAGCGAAACCGCGTGAACCGGCGTGCCCATCTCCCGTCGACCGCTGCTGCCCTGCCATCGGTTCCTCCAAAGACTTCTGCAGCGAAGCTTCATTAGGGAGCTCGATAACGATACGCGGATATTCTACCGCCGGGACCTGCCCGGGTGCGGCGTTCTCTTGCATCACAGTTTTGCCAATATTTACACCAACAACGCCACCCGCATCACCTGCCACACCGGGCTTCGGTTCCGCCTCACAGTAGTACAGTTTGATTTCGTTCGCCGAGATGTCGTACACGGGATGTGGGTTCAGCGCAATCACGGTGCGCACCATCTCCAGCTTCAGCAGTAGAAAGTCGGGCCGTATGTTTCGCCGCCACCAGGGTACCCGCTGTGGATCGTGGATCGGTCGCAGGTCCGGTATGGGGAAACGCAACCGAAAGTCTACCGCGAGCGACTCTAGCTGTAGATCGGTTTTCGGTTCCAGTTTCGAGCGACCCGGCGCCGTGCTGTTTGGTGAGGTTGCACCACCGGTGCCTGAACCGGAATTGGCGGCGGAGTTATGATAGTAGGAAGCAAACGGTGCCTGGTAGAGCAGCGAACTCAACCGATCCAGGATGGTAATGTCAAATTCCGCCAGGAACGGTGCCATCATAACGTGAATTTTCGTGCGCGGCGGAGAGAATCGTTTGCCACTGGTACCACGCAAAGCATTGCAGCTTTGCTCGAACGTCACGCTAATCTCGGGCCGCCTCGGCAGGGATGTTGGTCCGGAACTGTTCGTTCGCTGTTCGCGATAGAATTCCACCAACGGCACGGACGTTTCCAGCAGTACCTCCCGCAGATCCGCGCGTGCGATCGAAACCGAAAAACGAAGCAGCGATCCACAGCGATTTCGTTGCTCGTCACCTTCTAGAATCAACGGAGCCAGCAGCAATCGCAGGTGGCTACAGTCACAGCCACTGTCCAGCACGAGCCCGGCATTACTAATATCGTTAGCTCCGAGTCCTCCTAGCCCCAGGTTGCCGATGGAGCGGAAGAACCGATCCGCCTTCGTCTGCAGCAGCTGCACGCTCGCCTCGGAAAGGGGAGATTCCACGGTGTCCAGCTGGCTGCTCTCCAGCAGAATATCCTCGTGCAGCAGAGCCAACGCAATGGCCGCCACGCGCACGTTGAACTTGGAAATGTCCGCATTCGCGTCCGGGTCGATCATCCTTCGCCGGCTGGCAATGGACGTCGCCGTCGTACGCGAGGCCGTACTGTTCGACGTGAACGAGCTGGTCATGGAGCTGGTGGATGACATGATCGATTCCGAGTAGTCTTCACCACCAACGTCTTCACCGCGATACGCGTCCCGCTGCAGAAACTCGGCCTGCTCCTCGATCATCGTTTGCATTGGGTCGGCTAGCGACCAGCCTTGGTTCATACCAATTCCTCCTCCCAAGCGTGTCATGTTTTGTTGAAACTCCAGATCAGCCGCGGTCGATTCGTGACGCCTTCCCGCTGCTCCTTTTAGGTCGCGTGCCGTGGAAGATGGTGGAGGCGGCTCTTCATTGCTACCGAGGAAGCTATCACATACCAGCACCAGCGAGTGCAGCTGCCGTGGCGTCAAAAACAGCTGAATCGAACCGACGGACAGCTCCAGCTCAACGTTCGGCCCGGGAAGATTGTCCGCCTGCTTCATCTTCAGCCGAATCTCCTGCTTCGAGGTGATCTTGCCCACGATGATTTCGCCGGAACGATACATACGCATGCCCATATCACCCAGCTCGTCCTCGCTCTCCGGTTCCTCCTCCTCGCTCGGATCCGTTTCACGGTCCGTGCCGCTACTGTTGCTGCGCCGGTAAAACCCTGCCCCTCGGCTGTTCGGTGGGCTACTACTATCACATACGCTTGTGTGGTTATAGCTATAGTAACCATCTCCGTCGATGGGTCCGCTGCCACCGGTCAGCAACGCGGACGGTGATCCGCTACCCTCCGACATGTGTGAGATCGTGCTGCGGAACTGTTCGCTCTCTATCATGCTTTCCCCATATTCCGGCACGGCCGTGTCGGTGTGTGCCATCTGGCGCTGCTGCTGCCGACGCAGGCGTGGATTGTCTATCCGGAACTCCTCGGTGTAGAATGTGATGCCTTCGATTGTGATGTGGTGTGTGGCATGTGTCGCGATTAGGAACGATTTCTGTTGCTGTTGTCTGCCACCACCACCACCGCCGGTCACTGTATAATCTGACGCATCCGAACCAGACGACGAGGACGACTTAGGGCTACGGTCCGGGGGATCATTACCAGCCTCATTCTGGTAATCGATACTGTAAAATAGGAGTGCATAGATGAATAAACACCGTTACGATAGGACAATGACCGCGGTCCGTTTGACACGTACCTTTTGATCTTCACTATCACAGCTACCCCTCGATCACCCTCGGGTGACAGATACTCTATCCTTACTTCAGTGTCAAAAAGTTTTGCCTTAATCCTATTTAGCACTGTAAATTGAGAGAAAAGAAATGGGTTTAAAAATATTGTACAACTATTGTTAAGAAGAAAAAAAACAACTCTCTGAGGCACAACTGTGACGTACATTCTATCTTCTCTGAACATTATGTAAATAAAAGTTTGTTAGAAGAGTACTGATTCATACCAACAATAAAATATATGTAAATGTTTACTTTAAAAATATTATTTCTCGAATCAACGTATAAAACCATGCATATTAGTTTGGAAGAAACAAAAATACTGTTCCACGTCGTGTGCGCGTGCTGTCGTCTCGTCGCACACAGGCAAACACACCTTAACAAACTGAGATAAAGTAAACAAAAAACCAGCGTCTACAACACTACGACGAGCCGAAGAAATTGTAACGCAGAGCGAGCATCACCAACATAATCACACTTCCCGGCCGTCCGCGCGACTCAACAACGCCAGAGGTAAGCGCGTGGCCAATCTAATCGCCACCGACTTTGCCCGTTGCGCGTACCGCGAAATTAGGTCAAACCAGAGTTTGTCCTCTCAAGGCAACGTTGTCGGGTGTTTTTTTTTTGCTTCTCTCCCTTCCAAAGTGGTGGTAGTGTTTGCTCCCGATTGAACTTGTGCACACATTGGGAAAGCAGCCGCTTGTAAGTCAGTCATGGTCAATTTTACTTCCCGGTCTCTCTACGAAAATAGCTCGGGCCTGAGGGACAGCTTGCCACGATGCAACACGATACGCGAGAAGGTGTCTGCGTTTTATCGGCCGTGCTCCGACTTACCGTTGTCTATGATTTGAGCGAAATTTTCCAACCCCTCCATGGCACTCGGGGGCAGCTGTTGTGCGGAGCCGGGTGCAGCGCTGCCACCTCCCCGTCCATGGCCGCTGTTGTGTGTGGAGTGCCCGTCCGCCGTGCTGCCGACCGTGCTCTCCCGCTCCAGATACTCCTGGGCCAGCTGCATGGAGCTGGACATTGAAGACCACATCGATTCCAGCATCGATGTGCCATCGGTCGGGCGTGCCTTTGGCCGCAGGCTTATCATTAGGTTGGATACCTCGATGGAGCTGTCCTTGGCGAGCAACGAGTCGTACGGGACGTTCACCGTCACCGAGCCGATGTGGCCACCCGTCACCTCTATGCCCCATCCTTGCCCCTCGCACAGTTCGTTTAGAGCCTGGAAACAAAAGAACAGATAAGCAATCAGTACAACGTGGCGGTTGGTTGCGTTTTGAAAGAGTTATTGGTTTAAACCGCTTAAAGCGTTACAATCTATCAGTGCCAGTAACCCAGCAAAGGGAATGGGTTTTAAGGTGTACTCCAAAAATCTGTTTCAAACTAGTGTTGTGTCTTATGAATCTTTCGACGAGATTCAGATTCATGAATCTTTCATTTAGAATTCATTCATACTGATTCATGAATCTTTGGAGATTCATGAATCTTATGAATCTCTAGAAGATTCATGAATCTCGTGCATCTCTAAAGATTCATTAATCTCATGAATCTCTGGAGATTCATGAATCTCTAGGGATTCATGAATCCTATGAATCTCTAGAGATTTATGACTCTCATGAATCTCTCAAGATTCATGAATCTATAGAGAATCAAAAGATTCATGAATTCCTAGAGATTCATGAATCGTTAGAGATTCATGAATCGTTAGAGATTCATGAATCGTTAGAGATTCATGAATCTATAAAGATTCATGAATCTATAAAGATTCATCAATCTTTGTTTCTAAGATTCAGATTCATTCATTCAGTTCAAAGATTCATTCAGATTCATGAATCTGAATCTTTGTTACCCAACACTATTTCAAACGCTTTCTGACACACTTCCAGCTAACTTCTCTATGTTGGGGACACATACATTCTGTGGCCCGCTGCTCAAGGCTGCCACTTGTTTGGGTCAAGAACCGCAAACATACGCTCAAACTTATTCAAACGCCGAAACCCGATTTGAAGGTTACGTTTTCAGCGCCGCCGACGACGATAACAACAGCTCACACAGCAAACTAGCGTCGCCCACATACCACCCCGTCATTCGGTACAGCATAAATAAACGCTTCCGAGGAAGAAGCGTTCCAAACGCGCCCGAAATGGAGACACATGCGTCGCGCGCGTTCCAACCCGTTCAGGGTCAGCCACGCTGCCCGAAATTATCAACGCCCTACCTCCGCTCCGTGTGTCGCCGTGTTGCGACAGAAAGAACTCTGCGCATAGACGAGCAAGCGTTGATCTACTGTTGAAGGGGCAACGACGTAGCCCCGCCGCGTGCTAGAGCAAACGCCGACCACTTCCCGGTCACATGGAGCTCCGGAAGATTCATGTTGTCCGGCTATTGTCGGCGACCCACACCAGCAACAACGGCTCGCGACGGCCAGACAGAGACGTGTCGCAGGGCTGGAGGAGCGCGGTTCACTCTAACGCCCATTATGCCACGTGGTTCGTGCGTGCAAACACCGTTCGCGATCTGGCGAGCGATTAATCTTCGTGGGTTGCATCACCGTGCTGGTTCCAGACGGAGGGTGCGATCAATATTAACAGAGCCGTAGTCGTGGTAGTGCGACCCGACTTTTTCGCACTTTTATTAGTTTAAAAGATTTTCTTTTTCAAATAAAAACTATGAAATGGTTAACATCCATAAGGCTTACGAATATATGCTAGTGGAAGGTAATAAATAACATCACTATTTACGCGTCTCAATATAGCGATGAGTACAACATGGAGTGGAGGACTTAAACGATCTTCCTCCCTGTTTCTAGTCAAGTGCGAGCGAGTCAGTGCACTTACCGCGTCGATTACATTGTAGCAACTAACCCTCCCAGCAGATGCTTTCAATTGAGCAAACGAAGGGAACCTCTATATACACATAGCGCCGCACAATGAGACTCCACCGCTCGAGACATGCGGCAGGGAGGAAAACTGTGCGCGCGTCTTCGCATAGTGAGACAGAAGACCACGCGCGTCGTAGTCTCTATTAGGGTTGGGGCGCAGAAATACGAGAACGTGTATTAATCGTCGTGCCCTAAGATCACGTTTTTTGGTGTCAATTTCGCCATTTCTTACTACGGGCTAGATAAGGGGGCTACGCCTAGTGCCTGGATCATTGCTTCGATTCTTGCATGTAGTTCGATCGCCGATTCGATTGGTTTTCCGGCCGTTGATGCGTACAATAATCCAATTTACTCCCCGTGACTGTGTTTATTAGGTACTTAATTCGTCATTCGTATACCGGGCACACAATATCGTAACATTTAACCGCCTTTTGCAGAGAACAGCGCACCAACAGAACCCCACCCAAGATGGCATATAAAGCAACAAATCGCTCGACTCCCGCACGTGGCCCCGCGGGGGGAGAGGTATCGGAACGGACGGAGGAAGCGCTTGCGCTTGCATATTAATCACAACCATTACTACAAACACACACAGCACGACGGTGGCCGCGCGTTTGCATAATTCCAATGTCTTCCTCAACCCGCACAACTCAATTTGCTGCCATTTTGGCGTTTTGAATTTGAATTCTCCCTGCTGCTGCTGCTGCTGCTGCTGCCGTTGTTGGTGTGGAAGATTTTGATAGGCCTTTTTGCGCTTCTACATTACGCACACACAAACATCGGCTTCGATCGACATTCTGGAATGGACGAGTCAGGCCCAATATCGTGTTCGATCGGGTTGCTCCTCACAGGCGCCGTTCTCGAGCAAGTTTATTAGATGGCAGAGTTGTTATAAGGCAGTGCTTTACTTTGTGCTGCTGTGGCACAACAATCAAAGTGCTTGGTTAATGAGCGAGCAGCGGTCAAAATGTCGACCAAAACGGTAGACGAATCGATTGTTTAACACAAACAAAACTCATTCTGGTGTTGGTTTACACAGTTTACAGATTTGCGACTTTGTGAGTCATTTTGTTCTCTGTACAAGTAAAAGTTTCATTGTTCTAAACCATCCCATTTCTAGTCTGCTTTTAAAGATCCCAGCATCTCTCGGTGTCCAAAATAAAGGCGCCAAGCCAAAAGCGTCGACATGGGGGCCCGCGAAAACATATGTTTTTTCCACCGTGTTTGGAAACGGCGGCTTTCTACAGGCGCTTCGCAATAGCGCGGCGATTGGGCAAGGTCAGTTGGCTCGATGTGCCAAATTTTTGCACGACTAGCAAAACAACAGACCCCTCACAACCCGACACACGCCCGTCGACGACGGAAGGCAAAGCGACACAAGCACATGGCGAAAAGAAGATGGTTTGCTCGCAAGGTGCTAAAGACGGGCGCAACACATCTAATTCGCCGGATCTAGGTCTGTCGGTGCGTTGAGGAAGTAGCACGAGTTTGTGTTCGAGCAAAGACAAACCCCTAAACAATCCAAACTGCCCGTACGTTCTACATTACTGCCGCTAAACTTTCCATCGCTGCTACCGTTCGCCAGACGCGGAGACGGCTTTTTGGTTAGTCATGGTTGGAAACATGCAGTTGCGTGTACACGAAACGGTCAACACACACACACATACATACAGAGTTTATTTTTCAAGGTTGACGACGAACTGAAGAGAAAAAAGGGCTGACACGCAAATTAGGCGCTGATAAATTCAAATTCCCCCGTGTACCGCAGTTTAACGATGACGCGATACAAATCGCCATAGCTTTCCCTAGTGAAACCGAAAGCAACCTTATCATTACTTGCGCAACTTCACATATCGTTACGATCGAAGCGCAAAAAATAAGCAATAGGAAGTGTACGATAGTGCCGAATAAATCACGGCGTCTACAGCAGGTTCGTTGAAAAGGATTTTAAAGACACGTCCAACCGTTCCCAATACATCCGACCCATTTCAATCCATCCGCATTCGGTGGGGCTTGTCGAGATTGGCGAGCGAAATTTGCGTCGCAATCGAGAACGACGACTTCCACACGACGCGAAACGGCTCCGCCGCCGCCACAAGGTTTACGTTCCATTTTTGGATTGGCTCGCGAAGAACCGGACCCGAATCCGGTTACCAGCAAGCAGGCAGACAACCCGCGGTTCACACACATCCGTGTGCGATTTCACCACTACCACTACTACCACACCAACATCCACCGAGAGACACGAGAGCAGAGGCACAAGAGGCGCTAGTGGTGGGTGTTCAAGAGGTGCTCGGACACCACCAACCGGCCACACCGCAGGCTGACTGACTGAGAGGGACCGTCGGCCAACCCCGACCAGGGCAAACCCCGCGCGATGTTGGTAACGGCTGTTTGCTGGCAATCAGCTGTTAATGAAGCGCACGCGCTTACGCCTCGCGCGAACACGGACAAAAGTGCGTGCGCGTGTGTGTGAGGGCGCGAGCGGGTAAGCGATCGCGATCGCACACACTCGACACACTACCAGCAACCTTCAACAAGGCGTGACTGAGTTTGCATGTTTGGCCAGCATCAGGAAGCCTTAACCACACCAAACATGGAGCTAAAGGCTAATCGGGCAGAGAGCCTGCCTTGCAGACACTGCCCCCTGGGACCATCCGTATGATCTTCGACGAGAGTGCGCGTCCATGAACTTGGAGTGATCACACAGTTTGGGAAGAACATTATAAGCCAGTAGCAACACGATGAGCTTTCCAATACAGGATATTGTTCTCGCTATCTTCTTCAGTACTTTTGGAAACAAGCAATATATGAATAAATTCACGACTCTGTTCCTAATGAGTATCCTGGCATCTGGATCATCCTGGAAACTCAACATGAGAATTAAAATAACTTTGAGGAGGAACTGATTAATGGATCTAAAGAGCAGGCAAATATTGTATTTAAATAGCAAGTATTGTATTTAAATTTGTAATTTAAAACTCAAACGTGATCAGTCTGTTGAGATACAAGCAACAGGAGCGTTGCTATAGCAACAACAACATCAGAGTAGACTATGAAGTGTGTGGTTTTTATCTATATAACACGGCAGCCACACGGTTAGTAATCATTCTATTTCGAAACGTTGGAAGCTGTAGTTTAAAATAAACTTCCTTATAACTAACCTCCAATACAGTCATCTACTTTTTTCTAATAAAAACTAAACTATAGTAACTTATAGTAACTTTTTTGTGCTGAACTTAACAGCCTACCGGTTCCGCTACTTGAACCAGAGTGCTCTCTCCCTTGCCCTGCTCTACCCTGCCTCTTCCGTTATTATATGCTACAATTTTCGATGACCTTTAACTAAATGACTACTCTAAGGTACGTTCCATTTTTGGATTGGCTCGCGAAGAACCGGACCCGAATCCGGTTACCAGCAAGCAGGCAGACAACCCGCGGTTCACACACATCCGTGTGCGATTTCACCACTACCACTACTACCACACCAACATCCACCGAGAGACACGAGAGCAGAGGCACAAGAGGCGCTAGTGGTGGGTGTTCAAGAGGTGCTCGGACACCACCAACCGGCCACACCGCAGGCTGACTGACTGAGAGGGACCGTCGGCCAACCCCGACCAGGGCAAACCCCGCGCGATGTTGGTAACGGCTGTTTGCTGGCAATCAGCTGTTAATGAAGCGCACGCGCTTACGCCTCGCGCGAACACGGACAAAAGTGCGTGCGCGTGTGTGTGAGGGCGCGAGCGGGTAAGCGATCGCGATCGCACACACTCGACACACTACCAGCAACCTTCAACTTGGCGTGACTGAGTTTGCATGTTTGGCCAGCATCAGGAAGCCTTAACCACACCAAACATGGAGCTAAAGGCTAATCGGGCAGAGAGCCTGCCTTGCAGACACTGCCCCCTGGGACCATCCGTATGATCTTCGACGAGAGTGCGCGTCCATGAACTTGGAGTGATCACACAGTTTGGGAAGAACATTATAAGCCAGTAGCAACACGATGAGCTTTCCAATACAGGATATTGTTCTCGCTATCTTCTTCAGTACTTTTGGAAACAAGCAATATATGAATAAATTCACGACTCTGTTCCTAATGAGTATCCTGGCATCTGGATCATCCTGGAAACTCAACATGAGAATTAGAATAGCTTTGAGGAGGAACTGATTAATGGATCTAAAGAGCAGGCAAGTATTGTATTTAAATAGCAAGTATTGTATTTAAATTTGTAATTTAAAACTCAAACGTGATCAGTCTGTTGAGATACAAGCAACAGGAGCGTTGCTATAGCAACAACAACATCAGAGTAGACTATGAAGTGTGTGGTTTTTATCTATATAACACGGCAGCCACACGGTTAGTAATCATTCTATTTCGAAACGTTGGAAGCTGTAGTTTAAAATAAACTTCCTTATAACTAACCTCCAATACAGTCATCTACTTTTTTCTAATAAAAACTAAACTATAGTAACTTATAGTAACTTTTTTGTGCTGAACTTAACAGCCTACCGGTTCCGCTACTTGAACCAGAGTGCTCTCTCCCTTGCCCTGCTCTACCCTGCCTCTTCCGTTATTATATGCTACAATTTTCGATGACCTCCAGCGGCGTGTGAGTAATCATTTGTCGCGAAGTTAAGTGCATCTCGGCGACGTTGCATCGTTCGCATTGAAGGAGAACATATCGTTTCCACGATATGTGCGTGGAGTGTAATGTTTTCAAACACTCGGCTTCGGCTTCGCCACATTAATCGATAGCAACACGCCTGTCTTGCAAAAAAAAACGCCGACGCCGTTCGCTTGATCCTACGTGATGAGGTAGCTCGCTTCCCTTCTAGCCGGATACGGTCGGGAGCCGTCAGGTCAAGTCGTGTTGCTGGTGGTGCTTGCGAGACAGCCACGCTAGCTGTAGCTACAGCGAAAGGGAGATCGGGAAGTGAAAGCCCCACCAGCATGAAGTGTGTGTGTGTGTGTGTGTGGTTAGTTTTCTTTGTTCGAGTTCTCTCGAGTAGCGCTGGGTGTGTTGTGTACGGAGTGATCCAACCCGCACAGCTTCCGACACACTAGCGCCTCGTTTGCATGGTAAGGCGGCTACTGACTGGTGGGCCATTTGCTGGAGCATTGCAACCGTCGTCGAGCGTCGATGCCATCAGCTGGCACCGCTCAGTCTGCAGTCCATGTCTTGCCATAATCCTTGTCGGTGGCAGCGGCAAAAGTGCACTCGGCAGGCGACGGATGAACGCCGATGGTGTCAATGTTTATTAGAAGCACGCTCGGTGCTCGTTTTACTACAGCGCTGACGCTGTTGCCCTGGTGCAATCTCATTGGAATCTATCAAGTGCATTATGAACTTGGTTGTAAATTCTCAAACACAAAACTTCAGCTTCATTAGTTCGAAATACCATGAATGATGTCCTCCCGTGCGAATGCGAAGGATGCAGAAAACGACTTCGCTGGCGTTCGTTCAGTAAACGGCTCCTCTCCGACTGGCCACTTCGTCCCACTGGAATCACGTTGCGCTGCGATGATTCGATGAGTTCCACCCAACATGAAACTTAATCACATCCAACAACCAATGCCAGCATGGAAAGACTACCCGACGCCTCAATGCTCCTGCACTTGCCGCTCTTGCCCCTTACGGCTCTCATTCGTGACACGCGCACACGCCGAAAGCGTCAAATCAGTGAAATGATGGAAAAAAGAAAAAAAAACAGTACAATAAGAGGCAACCGTATGCCCGGTGATATCCCTCCTTGCCGCCGCCGCCGCCTCTGGGGCAGAGTTCGAAGCGAAGGAGCGGAGACTAACCCCACGACAGATAACGACGAGTAAAGCCGCTCCATTACAGGCCCCTTCTCCCCGCCGAGTGATGACCAATGTTTTTTGTTGTTGCCAATGTTCGAGCATCTGGTCCCGCGAAGTAGGCTAGTAGGGTAGTACGGATTAAGCTGGTGGACTGCTCACCGGTACACTACGTACTTTTCCGAACCGTATCACTTCCAGACGATTGGCTTTCGAGGATCGTGTTAGTAAACACACCGGCGGGGTGCTCACTTTCTGGCTACATTCGTCTGGACCGGTTGACCACTCTCGGGACCGACAGCAAACAAAACAAAGCCCCCCACACCACTCAGAACTAAATGAAGCGGAGTCGTATTTCTCGCGATGCGCAAGGATGCGGAGGACACGGCGGGGAAGCACGCAAAATGAATCAATTTATCGCGAGTCATAAATCGGGTGCTGGCCGTTATTAAAGTGGTAATGAATTTGACCCCTTTCCGCGGGATTCTCTTTCGCGACGCGATCTGCCTGAGCAGGCGCTGCCCCGGGGAAGAAAGTGTTCGTGCGAGGCAAGGTTTTCTGTGCCTCATCGTGGCTAGTTGATGATTGATTTATTAGGAAGCTGCTATGTGATTCATTCGATTATGTTAATGCTATTAGAGCTAGCTACATGTTGATGTATTCGGACGTCTTGCATTGAAGTTTACTGTAAGAAAGTAAGGAACGCTGATCATCTCAAAAATACTGTTTTCAGACTTACTTACACCGGAATCAGCACCAGACACCGCAATGAGGCGATGCATTTATTTCTACAAATATAATATTAAAATGCATATCCTCCAGTGGTAAAAGCAAAACGCAGACTCATTTATTAATGGCTCGCTTCGGTTTGCTGTTCGCTTCTCGTTTGCTGTTTTGCAGCCACCGAACGAAGCATCGCACAATTTTCTTTGTTCACATTGTGTGGCACACACACACACACGCACAACCATTTTCCTCCACAAATAAAAAAACTCATTCTGTCAGCGATGGTTTTTAACCTTCCTTGCCATTTGGATGCACCTCTTGCTGCAGAAGTCGTACGATGCACACAGGTCGGAGAAGAAAAAACAAAGACATTTCCTGTGTAGCACAGGAGCAGTAAACTGGTGGATACTGGAGAGCCTGGAGTTTTGTTTTCATGGCCTGCGTGATTCATCTCCAGAGTGGGTGGAGAGATAAAAGTTTATTTTTCTAAACAGGTAATCGTATGATGGAGGCTAGGCTTCAAACGACAAATAAGTCATTGTGAATAATAATCAAGAACAAGTACTGCTAGGCTAGGTTAAAGGTTATGGACTGCTTCTACATGAGATTATAATAAATACGTACATCACAGGGTACCGGTTAATTGACACTCCAACTGATCAAGCTTTAATCAAACAACTCGCCCCTGTACGCGAATTTTATACATTTCGTAAAGCAATGATTTAATTAGACATCTCCCAACCGGACAAGTCTCATCAAACAAAGACTCCTCGAGACGAATGCCCCGAACAGCGCGTATATCGTGATAAAGAAAAGGTATCGATGCGTGACGCACGCTGGGGAGCGGGCGAACGAGAGAATTCGAACGAGCCGATGTTGTAGTGCCGTAGATTGTGGCGCATCTCGGCAGACGGCGGCAACGACCGACGTGGACTTGACGCGTGGTCGCACCGTACAGCGGACGATGGAGACCGATTATCAATCGGAAGGTGGAAAAAGAAAAGGCTCGGGGGGAACGAGACAGGATGGAAGGTGAGAGCAAACGTTGCTAAAATCCAGCGTCTCGTCGCTCAAACGGGCGGTACTACGAACGCGGATTGAAGATAACGGTGTGTGCAGCCAGCTGGCAGACAAAAGCGGGTACACTACGAACGGAAAACGGGTTCGGGCAGGTTGGCCGGAACCAGCGGCGTGTGAGTAATCATTTGTCGCGAAGTTAAGTGCATCTCGGCGACGTTGCATCGTTCGCATTGAAGGAGAACATATCGTTTCCACGATATGTGCGTGGAGTGTAATGTTTTCAAACACTCGGCTTCGGCTTCGCCACATTAATCGATAGCAACACGCCTGTCTTGCAAAAAAAAAACGCCGACGCCGTTCGCTTGATCCTACGTGATGAGGTAGCTCGCTTCCCTTCTAGCCGGATACGGTCGGGAGCCGTCAGGTCAAGTCGTGTTGCTGGTGGTGCTTGCGAGACAGCCACGCTAGCTGTAGCTACAGCGAAAGGGAGATCGGGAAGTGAAAGCCCCACCAGCATGAAGTGTGTGTGTGTGTGTGTGTGGTTAGTTTTCTTTGTTCGAGTTCTCTCGAGTAGCGCTGGGTGTGTTGTGTACGGAGTGATCCAACCCGCACAGCTTCCGACACACTAGCGCCTCGTTTGCATGGTAAGGCGGCTACTGACTGGTGGGCCATTTGCTGGAGCATTGCAACCGTCGTCGAGCGTCGATGCCATCAGCTGGCACCGCTCAGTCTGCAGTCCATGTCTTGCCATAATCCTTGTCGGTGGCAGCGGCAAAAGTGCACTCGGCAGGCGACGGATGAACGCCGATGGTGTCAATGTTTATTAGAAGCACGCTCGGTGCTCGTTTTACTACAGCGCTGACGCTGTTGCCCTGGTGCAATCTCATTGGAATCTATCAAGTGCATTATGAACTTGGTTGTAAATTCTCAAACACAAAACTTCAGCTTCATTAGTTCGAAATGCCATGAATGATGTCCTCCCGTGCGAATGCGAAGGATGCAGAAAACGACTTCGCTGGCGTTCGTTCAGTAAACGGCTCCCCTCCGACTGGCCACTTCGTCCCACTGGAATCACGTTGCACTGCGATGATTCGATGAGTTCCACCCAACATGAAACTTAATCACATCCAACAACCAATGCCAGCATGGAAAGACTACCCGACGCCTCAATGCTCCTGCACTTGCCGCTCTTGCCCCTTACGGCTCTCATTCGTGACACGCGCACACGCCGAAAGCGTCAAATCAGTGAAATGATGGAAAAAAGAAAAAAAAACAGTACAATAAGAGGCAACCGTATGCCCGGTGATATCCCTCCTTGCCGCCGCCGCCGCCTCTGGGGCAGAGTTCGAAGCGAAGGAGCGGAGACTAACCCCACGACAGATAACGACGAGTAAAGCCGCTCCATTACAGGCCCCTTCTCCCCGCCGAGTGATGATCAATGTTTTTTGTTGTTGCCAATGTTCGAGCATCTGGTCCCGCGAAGTAGGCTAGTAGGGTAGTACGGATTAAGCTGGTGGACTGCTCACCGGTACACTACGTACTTTTCCGAACCGTATCACTTCCAGACGATTGGCTTTCGAGGATCGTGTTAGTAAACACACCGGCGGGGTGCTCACTTTCTGGCTACATTCGCGTCTGGACCGGTTGACCACTCTCGGGACCGACAGCAAACAAAACAAAGCGCCCCACACCACTCAGAACTAAATGAAGCGGAGTCGTATTTCTCTCGATGCGCAAGGATGCGCGAAGCGGAGGACACGGCGGGGAAGCACGCAAAATGAATCAATTTATCACGAGTCATAAATCGGGTGCTGGCCGTTATTAAAGTGGTAATGAATTTGACCCCTTTCCGCGGGATTCTCTTTCGCGACGCGATCTGCCTGACCAGGCGCTGCCCCGGGGAAGATAGTGTTCGTGCAAGGCGAGCTTTTCTGTGCCTCATCGTGGGCTAGTTGATGATTGATTTATTAGGAAGCTGCTATGTGATTCATTCGATTATGTTAATGCTATTAGAGCTAGCTACATGTTGATATACTCGGACGTCTTGCATTGAAGTTTACTGTAAGAAAGTAAGGAACGCTGATCATGTCAAAAATACTGTATTCAGACTTACTTACACCGGAATCAGCACCAGGCACCGCAATGAGGCGATGCATTTATTTCTACAAATATAATATTAAACTCCTTGCCGCCGCCGCCGCCTCTGGGGCAGAGTTCGAAGCGAAGGAGCGGAGACTAACCCCACGACAGATAACGACGAGTAAAGCCGCTCCATTACAGGCCCCTTCTCCCCGCCGAGTGATGACCAATGTTTTTTGTTGTTGCCAATGTTCGAGCATCTGGTCCCGCGAAGTAGGCTAGTAGGGTAGTACGGATTAAGCTGGTGGACTGCTCACCGGTACACTACGTACTTTTCCGAACCGTATCACTTCCAGACGATTGGCTTTCGAGGATCGTGTTAGTAAACACACCGGCGGGGTGCTCACTTTCTGGCTACATTCGTCTGGACCGGTTGACCACTCTCGGGACCGACAGCAAACAAAACAAAGCCCCCCACACCACTCAGAACTAAATGAAGCGGAGTCGTATTTCTCGCGATGCGCAAGGATGCGGAGGACACGGCGGGGAAGCACGCAAAATGAATCAATTTATCGCGAGTCATAAATCGGGTGCTGGCCGTTATTAAAGTGGTAATGAATTTGACCCCTTTCCGCGGGATTCTCTTTCGCGACGCGATCTGCCTGAGCAGGCGCTGCCCCGGGGAAGAAAGTGTTCGTGCGAGGCAAGGTTTTCTGTGCCTCATCGTGGCTAGTTGATGATTGATTTATTAGGAAGCTGCTATGTGATTCATTCGATTATGTTAATGCTATTAGAGCTAGCTACATGTTGATGTATTCGGACGTCTTGCATTGAAGTTTACTGTAAGAAAGTAAGGAACGCTGATCATCTCAAAAATACTGTTTTCAGACTTACTTACACCGGAATCAGCACCAGACACCGCAATGAGGCGATGCATTTATTTCTACAAATATAATATTAAAATGCATATCCTCCAGTGGTAAAAGCAAAACGCAGACTCATTTATTAATGGCTCGCTTCGGTTTGCTGTTCGCTTCTCGTTTGCTGTTTTGCAGCCACCGAACGAAGCATCGCACAATTTTCTTTGTTCACATTGTGTGGCACACACACACACACGCACAACCATTTTCCTCCACAAATAAAAAAACTCATTCTGTCAGCGATGGTTTTTAACCTTCCTTGCCATTTGGATGCACCTCTTGCTGCAGAAGTCGTACGATGCACACAGGTCGGAGAAGAAAAAACAAAGACATTTCCTGTGTAGCACAGGAGCAGTAAACTGGTGGATACTGGAGAGCCTGGAGTTTTGTTTTCATGGCCTGCGTGATTCATCTCCAGAGTGGGTGGAGAGATAAAAGTTTATTTTTCTAAACAGGTAATCGTATGATGGAGGCTAGGCTTCAAACGACAAAGAAGTCATTGTGAATAATAATCAAGAACAAGTACTGCTAGGCTAGGTTAAAGGTTATGGACTGCTTCTACATGAGATTATAATAAATACGTACATCACAGGGTACCGGTTAATTGACACTCCAACTGATCAAGCTTTAATCAAACAACTCGCCCCTGTACGCGAATTTTATACATTTCGTAAAGCAATGATTTAATTAGACATCTCCCAACCGGACAAGTCTCATCAAACAAAGACTCCTCGAGACGAATGCCCCGAACAGCGCGTATATCGTGATAAAGAAAAGGTATCGATGCGTGACGCACGCTGGGGAGCGGGCGAACGAGAGAATTCGAACGAGCCGATGTTGTAGTGCCGTAGATTGTGGCGCATCTCGGCAGACGGCGGCAACGACCGACGTGGACTTGACGCGTGGTCGCACCGTACAGCGGACGATGGAGACCGATTATCAATCGGAAGGTGGAAAAAGAAAAGGCTCGGGGGGAACGAGACAGGATGGAAGGTGAGAGCAAACGTTGCTAAAATCCAGCGTCTCGTCGCTCAAACGGGCGGTACTACGAACGCGGATTGAAGGAATCGTCTGGATGAATGGACGGGGACGAGTCGCGAGGAACAAAGGAAATGGATGGCATGCCGTACTGAACGCAGCACGGGGCACGAGGGATGTTTTGGAGCGGTCCAGAGTCCCGACTCGTTCCGTTCCCGTACGAGAGCTGTCCTTTTCGTCTGGTCTCCATTAGATTGGAGCATCCAATTTTCTACCGGAAATATGCGAGGGAGGCAGACGTGTGTGAAGCAGGAAAGCGCTGAGGTTATTTAGGAAGTTGAGCAGGAAACACCTGAACTTGTATGACCCCGACGCGCACGCGTTCGATTGCCAGGCGTTCAGTTCAGTCGACGAAAGACACTGTACTTCCCTGTAGCTGGTGTAGCGAATGATTATTGATGTTTAGCAACCGTCATTCGAAGAGATGCACTGGTAATAGAGAAATATGGTAAGCATTTCTTTGCTATTCCGTGCGCGTCGTCTGTCTTTTGTGTGAATTGCTTTCCTGATTACATTATGCAGTTGGAGGCGATAAGAGACGGTTCATTGCTGGAACTGTCACGATTTACTGGAATGAATGACATAGTTAAAAGCTTTCCAAGAAATAAACACATTAATGGCAGCACGGATGTATCCTTTCTGCAACAAACATCCACTATTTTATGAAGAAAAAAATCTAGTGGTATAGTTCCAATATGATCCTGTACTTCATCAACATCACTGCTTTGCTTTTCAGGGTGATTCAACCGAAACAACCGATCGGACATTGTAATCGAACCCGGCTCTTTTGCTCATTGGTCAAATCAAAGCCAAAGCTGCGATGAGATCAGCAAACCACTTTCATGACGGGCGTCGTAACAAACGATCGACAGGGACCGATCCCCCAAACCTTATTCATCAACCATCCCCCATCCTTCGGTTGCCAGCTGCTAGAGGATCTTTGAACCGGTTTCGATCAACCGAACAGCACGCACGGGTACACCGTCATCGTCGTCAGTCCCAGCCCCGTCCAATTATGAATAGGTGTTGGTGATGGTTTAGTTTTTGCGGGGCTGGATCGAAGCGAAACATGGGTAGTAAAAACCTGGTGCGAACACAAAGTGACATGAAGAGCGCTATTGGCTAACATTCATATCGTGACTCACAGACACTACACTATGCGCCAAGGGATAACGCTGTAGAATGTTCGCGATTATACCAAGAAACCGAAGACTTGGATCTGATTATCTTCAAACAAAATTATGTTTTAGCGTCATTTTCCAATAGTTGTACGTTCCACTTCCAATAATTCTCTTCCGCGCACTGTTTCCGTGCAAATGAGCAAATGAGCAGCGGTTGATGAGCGGTTCCATCGAATCAAAACAAAACTTTGCATTTTTCCTCACCCAGGCGAACCTCGGCTGCGTGGCCACTGTACGGCTTACTTAATTCCCAGATATTTTTTGTCGTCTGCCTGCCGGTTGTAAAACAAAACGAACGATGCTGTCCCTGTGTGGCGCGATAAATTAATCTTCATCAGCGTGGTGCAGTTTCTCGAGAACCGCGTGACGAAGGATACACTCGGCTGCTACGTCGGTCAAGGTATGCAGAACTGAACTGATCCCGCCGTCTGTCCGTATGTACAGCAGACTATTTATAGCTGCTTGTGTCTCCACCAACCGGCCGGTCACCAGCCGACGTAACACACTTCCGCCCGCATTCAAAAACGTGCTGACTGATTTCCAATCGACCTGTCTCGGGTAACTCTAAAATTATAATACTACAGACTCCCGCAAAGCGACCTCAGGAGCGGGTGCGTTTCTTAACGTGTCCAAAATTCGGTTGGTTCCAACACACACAAACTATCATCACCAACAGGACAGATCTCAAACGATAGACATATGGTTCTAGAGAGAATCGCTATGTCTGTCATGATGACAGTCGTCTGTTGCTATGGTTTCGCGCAATACCTCACCTCTACCAGACGCACACACTTATGAGGTCATTCGACTGCGTCGTACGTGTAGCGAAGAAGATGAAAAGTTCCTGGGAAAAAGTTTTGCTCCACTCCGTTATCGAAGCTCATTTTAGATGGTGCAACTTTATTGGGTAAACCATAAACTATGATAAGCTCTATTACCGCTGTGTTAAACCTACTTGAGGTCTACTATAACAGCCTGG